>ONZH01002170.1:0-23619 GCA_900303285.1 Rhinella marina | reverse complement strand
AAGTCGATTTGCTCATCCCTGTTTATGTTAACAACCCCTGCAGATTTGAACCCCCTCCTCGAGTTAAAGACTCACGCTGTACTTTTACTTCCCTCAATTGGGGCACTGCTGTAACTGAAATCATCAATTATGGAGGTTTAACCCCTTAGATTTTATGTCCACATTTATGGCATGTCCAGCTAGTGCCATCTAAGACACACCACGCCCCTTAAAGGGAACCTGTCATCATCTTTATGCTGACCATACTAATGGCAGAATAAAGTACAGACAGGTGAGCTGATTTCAGCGGTCTGTCATTTCTAAGTTAAAAGTAAGTAGTTGCCGAGAACCAACATCACAAACATTGCAGACTGGGCCTAGAAAAGAGTGCTGGCCACCTGAGAAGAGTCCTGGTTATTCATGAATTCCTGCTCTCCCCGCCCACCTGCTGATGATTGACAGGCTTCTACCTAGTTTTCTCCCTTTTAGGCCCCATTCACACGACCGTATATTTCTTTCTGCATCGTTCCGCATTTTTGCGGACCCCATTAATTTCCCCATAGGAGGAAAAAATGTGGAATGCACACCGTGTGCATTCCGCAGCCGTATTTCACGGCGGATTGGCCGCAAAAAAAATGAAACATGTCCTATACTTTGCCGCAAAAACACGTCCGTAGCCCCATTCCAGTCAATGGGTCCGCAAAAATGCGGAACGCTACGGCAGACTTTCCGTATGTCTTCCGTATTTTTGCGGATCCATGTCCGTATACAGATGTAGCAACACTAGCGATTACAAGAGAATCGCATGAGCGCAGAACAATACCGTAAATAGAGTACACATCCGATGATTTGTACGCTAATGCTATTCATTGTATGCTAATGCGAACACATTCGTATGCTAATGATATTCATTGTACGCTAATGCGTACCAATTCACCTAATTAGCGTACTTTTACTGCGAGTGAAAGGCGTGAAAGAGGAGAAGTCGCGATTCGTTAGCAACGCTATGCGAAAACAGTGATCGCTAGGGCTGCTATATCTGTATATGCATATATTCATATTTGGCTCTAAGGTGACAGTTTTAAAACACTTTTTTTTTCTATTTTTTCAATTCACAGTCAAAATCTTTATGTAAAATAATTTCAAAGACACCTTCCGTATTTTTGCGGATCCGCAAAAGTACAGAAGACGTTTGATGCTTCCGTATCCGTTTTTTTAGGGTACTTCCGTGCCATATTTCTACGGAGCTAGGAACACATACGGTCGTGTGAATGGGGCCTTACTCTAGGAGAGAACTGCCAATCATCAGCAGGTGGACGGGGAGAGCAGGAGATTAGGAGAATAAACATGACTCTTCTCAGGTAGATTTGACTCTTTTCCAGGCCTGAGCTACAATGATTATGATGCTGGTTCTCGGTAACACTCACAGAGACAAAGGATAAAAAACATCCTGCATGATGTGATAATGACTGCGGATGTCAGTGGCTATACATATCAAAGTAAATCACAGAAAAGGGGTTTCTAGTGCACAAAAATGGATGCAAACAATATATACTGTATAAACTAAGACCTCATTCTGATATGATAAAATCTGAGACTCTTAGCCAATATATTTTGATCAAAACACATCTGTGCCCACCTACCCAGCGTCACGGTGGTCTCAGGTCAGGCAGGTCCTACGCTAAACCTAACTATGCCGTTGGGCATCTATATCTAGGAGCGTGGACGCTGCACATATAGGCGTGTTGCTCCTAGTGACCTCTATGTGCATACAGCAACCAATGAGAGGATTCTTGTGCACTTTTGCTCTTCCTATCAAATTGAGCGTCTTGATTGCGTGGTACATATAGGTGTGTTTGCTCCTCCTCTCATTGGTTGCTTATATATTGTGGCTTTTTTTTTTTTTCTTTATGAGCAATTATGGATTTTATAGACTCAGAAATCCAAGAATTGCTCATTTCTTATCCTGGCCTGCCATCTAGTGGCCAGAATAAGAATTGCACTTTGAAAACTGTAATCCTCACCAGCGAGGATTACAGTTTTCATATGGTGTACAGACACCCCGATTGGCCACACAGGGTGTCTGTACACCACCCGGAAGCATTCGCGTGATCACGGCATCTAAACTCCGAGGAAGACGCCGCCGATGGTGGTAAGTAGCGGCAAGTCTCTGCTGTTAGAAACAGCAGAGACTTGCCGGCCATGACGCCCGCCGCACTTGCGAGCTGGGCGAGAAGGGGTTAAAGGGTTTCTGTCACTAGATTTTTCGCTATCAAACAGGCCGACACTGTACATGTGCCAATGTCACCTGAATTTAACTGTGGTATTTTTTTTATTCCATAGTGCCCCCCGTTTTTGTTTAATTTTAACTTTTATTATATGCTAATTAGCCTCTAGGAGCAGAGGGGAGGGGGAGTTACACCTGTTCCTAGAGGCTTCGTTTGCCCAGCTCTTGTAACGCCCACATCCTCTTAATTGACAGGGCCAGGCAGCGTTGGTCTCCTCCCGCCGGCCCTGTTCTCCGTGTAAATCTCGCGCCTGCGCCGTCCCATTCAGTATTCGGCGCAGGCGCTGTGAGTGAAGAAGTCTTGCCGGCTCCCTCACTGCTCCTGTGCTGAATATGTCACAGTGACTCGGCTCACTCGCATTGAGGAAACCTGGCGAGCGTCCTTCACTCACTGCGTCGAATACTGAATGGGACGGCACAGGCGCGAGATTTACACGGAGAACAGGGCCGGCGGGAGGAGACCAACGCTGCCTAGCCCTGTCAATCAAGAGGACGTGGGCGTTATAAAGTGGGCAAACGAAGCCTCTAGGAGCAGGGTAAACGCCCCCCACCCCTAGAGGCTAATGAGCATGTAATGAAAGTTAAAATTAAACAAAAATGGGGGAACTATGGAATAAATACCACAGTTAAATTCAGGTGACATTGGCACATGTACAATGTCAGCCTGTTTGATAGCGAAAAATCTGGTGACAGAAACCCTTTAAGGGGCGTGGTGTGTCTTAGATGGCACTTGCTGGGCACAGCACACATGCATGGTCCACTGCTTATTTATTTCTGCAAAATATCTGATATCAAAATGATCACTGCACCCTTTGATAAATTACCTTTGGGTGATGTAGATTCCAAAATGGGGGTTTCCACTGTATGGGTACCTCAAGGTCTGCAGGAAAATGTGATGTAGGATCCAAAAACCAATCCGGGAAAAATCTATGCTCCAAATGGCGCGCCTTCCCTTCTAAGCCCTACTATGTGCCCATACAGGAGTTTACCTCCACATTTATGGCATTTCTGTACCCAGCAGAATCTGCATTTCAAGTAGTGTGGTGTGAGTCTCAGATGGCACCAGCTGGACACTGCAATACCCTGTGGGAAAATTTTAATTTTCAATTTGCAAGGTCCGCTGTGCATCATATTCTGCCAAATACCCATGACGTCAAAATGCTCACTCCACCCCTGAATGCCTTGAGGAGTAGAGTTTCCAAAATGGGGTCACTTCTCAGAGGTTACATTTATTATTTTATCCCAGAGCCTCTACAGTTGTCAGCACAAACTGCGTAAATCGCATTGGCCCTCAAAATGAGCATGGTTCTCTTTTACCCATATGTTCAGGCAAAAGATTAGGGCCACATGTAGGGTGTTTCTAAAACCAGGAAGCAGGGTATAATAAGAGGGCGGACTTCACATTGGTACAACATACTGTGCACTGCAATGCACATCTGTGGAAAAACTGCAATTTTCTTTTTGCACCATCTGCTGTCCATCAAAACACCTGTGGGGTCCAAATGCTCATGACACCCCCGATACATACTGTGAGGGGTGTGGTTTCTAAAATGGGGTCAAATTGGAAGGCTTTTTTTTTTTTTTTTACTACATTTCAGAGCCTCTGCCATAATGGAAGCGTTCATTACTATTCACCCTATAACAGGGATCAGCAACCTCCGGTGCTCCAGCTGTTGTGAAACTACTGCTCCCAGCATGCATGCATACCTAATCTGCCATTCGCTAAACTCCCATAGAAATGAATGGAGCATGCTGGGAATTGTAGTTTCACAGCAGCTGGAGTGCCAAAGGTTGCTGATCCCTGCCCTATAAGAAGCACAGACATTTTTCCCCCAAGTGGGTCTTATTATAGAGTGTGAAATCTAGTATACATCCCAAAACTGTACCAATTCAAAACTGCAGCCCATACAGCTATGTGAATGACGTAGTAAAAAAAATACAAAACTATGGCTCTTGGAAGAAAGAAATGAAAATGCAAAAGCTAAACTCATCCTGATCCAAAATATTGATCTCCCACAGGTTACAGCTGATTACATAGGTCTCTGTAGCAAAAAGGTATTGTCCAAAGTGGAGAACCCTTTTAAAGGGGTATTCCCATCTCAGACATTGGCACATCCTAGCGATACGTCGTCATCAATGTCAGATAGGAGCTGGTTCCCCCCCCCCCCCAAGCATGCGTGACATCCCTCTATTCACTGCTATGGGAGTACTTAAATTAGCCGAGGCGAGCATACATGGCCACCTATCCATTTACTGCTGGAGGATTGCCACGTGTTCGGGCATTTTGGAACTGCCATAGCATTGAACGGAGGGTGGCCGTGCATCTGCGGTCTGCTCTCCTCCATTTCAGGGGCCCAGACAGGAGATAGGAGCAAGTCCCAGTCCCAGGACATTGACGCCAAATCCTAGCACAGGAATCTGCAACCTCCGGCGCTCCAGCTGTTCTAAAAACTACATCTCCCAGAATCCTCCTTTCACTTCTATGGGAGTTAGAAGAACAGCCAAGTAAGTGTACATGTTGGGAGTTGTAGTTTCACAGCAGCTGGAGTGCGGAAGGTTGCCGATCCCTGTCATAGCGAATGTCTGAGATGGGAATGCCCCAGCGTCAAAGACTGATAGGTTGAAACGGCATCAATATAATAAACCACAGCATAACCTTTAGGTTTAAAATATAACAAGTGCAAATATTTAATTGAAATTCCAAAAATAAAATGACTTCTAAAGCGACCCCCCCCCCCCATCAGTCCTGTCCAACGCTCTTATCCAGAGACCCTGAACTGCGCAGTCTCTCCAACCTGGAGATAAACTTTGCCTGGCTGAGCTGGAGAACACTTAGGCCTAAGACCCTGAAGTCGTAGCCGCCGTCTTTCAGCTCCTTACTCCTGGCCTTCAGGTTGTTGACGTGCACAGACAGAATGTTCGGGGTGTTGAGGATATCCTTAACGTCGACGCCGCACTCCAGCAGGACGTTGATCTTATTCTGAAATATCTTGGGCGTCATAAGCAGGACTTTGGGACACATGAAGATATAGAGGGCTATCTCCGCCTCCGTACACCCCAAGGACTGGAGTATCGCCTGTGCGCTCTTATAATTGTCCTCAAAATAAGTATAGCTGAGGCTCAGGAGGGGCGCGCCGTCGCCCTGTATCCACAGCAGCAGGGCGTCGTCGTCCAGCTTCATCAGGGACTTCATATTCTCCACGTTGGTTTGGATGCGATTTGTACTTTTGGTTAAAATATATATATTTGCGGAAATCAATTCCCTGACGAACTCCCGCGGGTTCTTACCCCCTAACTGAGAGCAGAGGTCTAGCAAATACTCCACGTTCTGCTTGTTGAGGTCAACGCTGTTTGCAAAAGTCCTGGGCGACTTGACCATCAGCTGGCTGAGGACTTTGGGAGGCAATCCCAGGGACTGGAGGTAACGGATGTTCCTCAACAGGTTGTCGGTGTTAGACGTTCGGAAGAAAGACTCCGGAGAACGCTGCGCCACACTTAGGATGGTGGCGTCCGTCCCCAATATGCTTTTCCAAATGTCCCACATCTCCTCTAAGACTTCAGAATCGCGCGTTATGGCCCGAGGGTACCTGGAAATGATGCTCGCCACCATCTTGGCGTCGGCGCCTTTGTCTATAAGAAACTGTTTGAGTTTCTGCTCGTGCGTTGTCGTCTTCTTCAGGATAATGGCGTGCCGCTTTCTGACCAGCGAGAGGTCCACCCCCATTTTCTCCAGGCTGGTCACCAGGTTTAGGTTTTCCACAGGGGCTTTTACCTCATTTTGTGTAAGCTGTTGTGAGTAGAGCCTCTGCCACAGTAGACCAGGGACGGCAAAGGTGAAGTTTGCCGCTGCTTTACCATTTCCTGCAGTCTTCAAGCAAGTCACAACGTTCCCAGTTATGTTGGTTAGTATTTTCAGTGCCATGGTGGTGGTGGGGTTAGCTCCTCAGTCTAAGGCAATGGAAAAAAATAAAAAGTGTATAATAAACATGGAAAACTAATAAACATAAAACATGAACAGACCTATATACAAAACACAAAAATAGAAAGGGGAAGAGGGCCTGAGAGGGTGGACATCAGTATCCTGGATTACACTTAAAGGGGCGATGCCATGATTGATGTAAAAAATGAAATCAGACATCATATAGGACAGGGCTGGCCAACCTGAGCTCTCCAGCTGTTGTAAAACTACAACTCCCACCATGCCCTGCTGTAGGATGATAGATGTAGGCAGACTGGGCATGCTGGGAGTTGTAGTTTTGCAACAGCTGGAGAGCCGCAGGTTGGCCAGCCCTGATATAGGACATGACAACCTCTTTCTAACAAAGCTAGAACCAGCCCTGTACCTCACATGGATCCAGAGATCTCCCCATTCATTGCTCCAATTGCTATACTAGGTTCTCTCTCTGCTGTAGCTCTCTTCCTATCACAGGTCAGGGGGCATGTCCTTTCTGCTTAACCAAGACTATTAAATTCCCTCCCATACGCCTGGGCGCCTCACAATGAATATACTTACCTGGCTCCCTGCACCGCCTCTGCTGCTTCTCCCCGTGCACAGATGAAAGCATCCTGTGTCGGGGGGGGGGGGCAGCCAATGGCAGCCAGGAGACGAGCCTCCCTAGAATCGTGGGTGACGCTAAGGAGGCTTGTCCCTGTCCGCCATTCGCTAACACCCCCGACAGCGGATGTTTTCAGGGAGAAGCAGCAGCGCCGGTGCGGAGACCAGAAGTGGCGCAGGAAGCGGAGAGACAGGCAAGTATAGTCATTGTGAGGGGCTTCTAATAGAAGATATGGCTGGTGACAGTTAAACATTTCAACTGAGCATGTGCGACCACCTCAATGAGCTGGACAAAAAATAAGGAAAAGAACAAATAGCAGGTGGCGCTATACAGATACATTTTATTGAATATCTCACTGGTTGTTTAATTACATGCAATTACAAAGTATTCAGATCCAGGTGCTGGTTTGAAAACTGCAGAATGTGTTTCATGGTCCCCAGTGATCAGTTGTTTAACCCTTACACTCTCAGCGCCGTACATGTACGGCGCTGGGGTGATGCGGGAACATGGCGCCCGCTCGCACGTGCGGCGGGCGTCATGGCCGGCAAGTCTCTGCTGTTTCAAACAGCAAAGACTTGCTCCTACTTACCGATGTACCCGATCGGTAACTAAAGCTATTAGATGCCGTGATCACGAAATATAATAACGCTAAACCTGGAAGCGTTCGCTTCCGGGTGTCCCACACACGCCCCCTGTGGCCAATCAGGGCACCTGCGGTGGTTTTGAATGCTGTAAACATCGCTGATGAGGTTTACAGCTTTCAATGTGCAATACTTAGTTTGGCCACTAGATGGCAGGCCAGGCTAAGAAATGAGCAAAAGGGATATTAAATTCAGGATTTAAAATCCCTGATTGCTCAAAAATAAAAAACAGGATCTATTTGCTCATATGTGAGCCTTAATCTTTAAAAAAAAAATGTTTAAATCACCCCCCTTTCTGTATAATTAAAAAATAAATACCTAAATAACAATATAGACATAATGGGTAACACCGCGACCGAAAACGCCCGTACTTTTAATATATAAAACAAAAATTCCAATACGGCGAATTGCGTGACGGAAAAAAGCGTCAAAATGGCTGATTAGCTTTTTTGTTGCTTTTTTTTCTAAAAAAAAAATAAATAAAAAGTGATCAAAAAGTCACACACACCCCAGAATGGTATCAATAAAAAGTTCAGATTGCCCTGCAAAAAATGAGCCCCCTTACAGCTCCGTACACATAAATACCAAAAAGTTATAGGGGGTCAAGATGTGACGACAAAAAAAAATTTTAAAAAAATGTCCAACTTTATAATTATTTTATCAAAACACAAGAAAAACTATACATATTAGGTACCGCCGGATTCGTACTGACCAGTAGAATGAAAGTAACTGGTCAGTTTTAATGAACATCGAACGCCGTAAATAAAAAAAAAAAAAAAAAACTCGTAAAACTGTAGTGGAATTGCGTTTTTTTTTTTTTTGCAATTTCACCCGATTTGGAATTTTAAAGTTAAAAGGGCATTCTGATCTTACATATTTAGGCCTCATGCACATGACTGTCTGTGTTTTGCGGTCTGCAAACCGAGTATCCGCAAAAAACGGATACTGGCTGTGCACATCCCTTTCATAGACATGTCATTTTAACTCTTTAGGGGCATCAGCTGATAAGTCTTGCACTTTAAAGAGGTTGGCTGCTCTCTGCTGAAATTCCTGAAACGCAACATCCTGAAGTGTACCAACCTATGGCATGCATGTAGAAACCCTCCGATGCCCAAGGTTTCCATATCAAAATAGACCATCTCACGCACAGGATCCACTCCAAGATGGCGGCAGTCATGTCATTCAACCATGTGACCACCGGCCTGGCTGCGTCCTTTACTGCACCGGAGCACAATCCCCTGTATCCACAGCTTTACCAAACACTGTTGATGCCTGTGCAGTACAGGACGCGGCTGTGGAGGTGGAGGTGGTCAGGTGGGTAAATTACATGACTGCCATCTTGGAATCTATGTACAAGGTACTTACATACCACAGGCCAGGGATCAGCCACCTCCAGCTGTTCTGAAACTACAACTCCAGAATCCTCCTTTCACTTCTATGGGAAATACAAGAACAGCCAAGTGCATGTGCATGCTGGGAGTTGTAGTCTCAATAGCTGGTTGCTGATCCCTGCCACAGTAAGGATCAGCCATTTCAGCATTTCATCACAACCGTGGATGGTTTTTTGGAAATCTAAGCTGAAACCAGAAAACCCCTTCAATTTTAAAGTAAAAATAAAAATCTAAAAGATAAGATAAATATACACAACCATATGTTATATCTGCAGTATCCACACATACTGCACAGACACATTACCTTACAGATACAGCTGGGAATCCCTCTCCATATCACCTCCTGTAAAGCATGGAAAATCCCTTTAATTCTTCCTAAAAGGAAATGGAGACAGTTCACCTTGGACACAGGGTAGAAAAGGGTTACAGGTGGGCTGAGAAGAGAGCACAGACTGCACACTGGTCACATTCACAGGACAAGGACACATAGGAATGAGACGAACCGCACAGCCATGACTGCTCTCCAGCCCACAGCCCCCATGTGCACAGCACTTCCGGCTAGAACCTCACACGCGCTCTGATTGGTCGTATGTGAGGTTCTCCTGATTGGCTGATCTGTCTTGATCTATGATTGGTAGATGGAATCGGGAGGATACTAAGTTCTAGGGAGCTAAAGGACCTTTGATGATGTCATAGCCATGTGATCTCTCACGTGAGTAGGAGGAGACAGATTTCAGGCTTTCTGAGCACTGGCTCTGCACCATATGCATTGCACACACAGCCTTGCACTGCATACATTACACACACACAGCTCTGCACCGTATACATTACACACACAGCCCTGCACCGTATATATTACACACAGAGCTCTGCACCTTATACATTACACACACAGCACTGCCCCGTATACATTACACACACAGCTCTGCGCCATATACGTTACACACACCGCTAAGTCTCTGTCTTCACTATGTAACATTTGGTTTGATGTTTTACCTTGTTGCTCCTTATGCCTCACATTATATGTATATTATTCCACCTTTCATTTTCCTGGCCGCCCTTACCATTTGTTGCCACTAGGTGTCGCTGTTGTCCATTGTTTTGTTTTAATTCATATCTTACATTTTTAGTCTCTTTTTTAACATCAGATCGATAAAGTAATATATATTTCTACTTTTTCCCTTGTCCAGCACCTTTTGCTGTTTTGTGCTCTTGAGGTAACTTTGATTAATTGCTATTCATACAAGGCCATGCAGTGGTAGGTAGCTGGCGGAACACCCCCCACCACCACCACTGAATGCTTTCACCCACACGTACCTCCCAACTTTTGAAAATTGCAAAGAGGGACAATGTCTGCGGCACGCATCATGGCAGTTTTTTTCATACTAGGCCACGCCTCTAGCTCCACCCAAAACATAATTACTGGAGCCTCTGCGACAATTTTTTTCTTGTGCTTCAATGTCCATATAAATATTAACACATAAATCATCAGATTATAGATATTTTAAAGTCAAAATTGCACCAAATAATGAAATTTTAGTCTAATATGTAGGTAGAAACCATGCAGACACTTTAGTAAGGAGCAAATTTTGTAAATTTATTAATGCACATGTATGCATTAATTCCCCAGGTCAAAAAGAGGGACATTTAAGGATCAAAGAGGGACAGAGGGACTTGGGTCAAAAAGAGGGACTGTCCCTCCAAAAGAGGGACACTTGGGAGGTATGCCCACAGTGCACCTTGCACTCACCGCTCATCATATAGTGGGGCAGATTCTCTAATCCCATGGACGGAGTAAGCATAGGCAGGCTGTGACAGGGGCTCAGGCTGGATGACAAATCTGGTACAGGGATCTCTGACTCTATACCACCTATTGGTTGTCTTACTTTCGGATAGATTTTTAGGCCCTCCTTCCTGCAAAGCTGTAACCTTTCTGCTAAGCCCTGCCCCATTGTCGAGCATGTCAGAAAAAAGATGTCAAATTGCTCCAGATTCTGCCAATTTGCACCTGTTTGCAGACCTCATTTATCCTACTTAGAGACAAATAAACGCTAAAAGGGTTAACCCCATGTTATAAAACAGGTATATTGCATCGTTTTATCAGCCCAGGACCGGGGAGGTGCTGTGGACGAGACCTGTTTGTCTCCTGAATACTGAATCCACCTCATTTCCACGTGCACCACAGAGATGAATAGCTCCGTCCCCAGCAGCTCCTCCATCCTTGGCTGCAGAAGTGACGCCCCCATCGGACGGTCCACGCAAAGTATATTGGAACTGTTCTTCTGCAGGCAAGATATGATGAATTAAAGGGGTTATCCAACCCATGAAATGCCCGGGCCCCACATACTGGTTATATTTACCCGGACACCTGTGTAGTTTCTGATGCCCACACGGCCCCCTCTGCATCTCCCCGTCGCACATCTGGTGACAGGTTGGGGGGTAGCCAATAGCAGACCGCAATGGGAACTGGCCTCTCTAGAGTCACCCGGAGATATAGCGGCGGCTGTGCGGGCATCAAAAGCGACGAAGGTGCCGGGGAGCGGGGTAAGTATAACCAGTATGAGGGGCCCAGGCATTTTGGAGGGCATTATAGGTCTTGGATAACCGCTTTAAGGTGAGTCACAAGGTCCTACGAGTTCTGGAAAACCCCTTTAATTTAGCAGTGTCCCCTACTAATATTTTTCCCTGAACAGTGGCGCCCCTGACCACATGGCAATACAGGGAACTGCAGCCAACCCCATTCACTTGACTAGAACTACGCTGCGGTTCCCTGCGGAGAGGGTGGCTGGGGAAAATACAATGAAGGAGACGTAGTGCTAAATCAGTACTGCGGCCTGCTATAGTGGTGTGTGAGAGTGAGCCAGAATCGCCTCCCACTGCTATCCTGCTGGGTCCACTCTGTCCCTCCATGCAAGCTGAGGCCTGTTCGCCGGCAAGTCCTCTCCTCCCGGCTCCCTAATCTTTAGCAGACAATGGCTGGCTAATCTGGGGTACTTCAGTCACTTTCCCTAGTGGGAGGATGGCTGAACTTAGCCTCCTACGTTCCGGCAACAATGTACCGTATACTGTTGTCTGCCTATGTACTGACTTCTGCCTTTTTGCTAGTATTGTCCCTCTGTGACCTGACCTGTGCCTGTTAACCGTATTGCCTCTACTCTGTCTGCTCTGACCTCAGACTCATTCCTATATTGCACATACTCTGCCTATCCGAGACTATGATTCTGCCTGACCCCTCCATGTTCTGCACTGGTGTCTCTGACTATAATCACACAGAGAATACTCCAGGAGGTAGCGGCCTGGTTGTTGCCCTGCAGCAAAGTCCAGATCCCTGTACTGGGGTTAAAAGATGATACTGGGGGAACGCCAGTTTAACGCCCTTAGGTTTGGCACTAACTCATCTGTTGGTTGACACAGTGGTTGCACAGCCATTGTGATAAATAGATTAACCTTCTAGTTCATCTTTGTTCTTCCAGCAAACAGGACACTCTACGTTGAACATTGCTGACATCTCGTCCTAGGCGCGTAGTGATCTGCTGGAGTGATAAACCAAGGTCCCTCAGGTCAAGGATTCTGTCCCTGTCAGTTTGTGACAAGTGGTGATAACTGTCATGTTGATGAACAGGAGGCATCGCACAATCAAACCACATAACTTGATCTGATTTTTGAGACTTCATGTGGCTAAACAATTTTGCTTTCAATCTGGCTTTTATGCCCCGCCCACATGTCACAGATTGGAGCTAGGTGCTGGAAAATTTGATAATCTGCAGATCTTAGCAACACCTGCTACTACTGTACCTCGATTTTCATAATGCAGTAGCCGGGTTTGAGATGGC
This sequence comes from Rhinella marina, assembly GCA_900303285.1. NCBI lineage: Eukaryota > Metazoa > Chordata > Amphibia > Anura > Bufonidae > Rhinella > Rhinella marina. The sequence goes on along the minus strand of ONZH01002170.1, from coordinate 10,932 downwards.
CCCCCAATGCTACACAGGGTGCCCTGGGCACCATAAAGGTGTCTCCAGGCATTGTGTGCCCCGATAGGAAATAAGTTCAGAGATTCAGGGTCTGCAGTAAACCAGCGTGCTTCTTTACTGGAGGAACTCAAGTGCTAAACAATACATGCGAGGAACTGAGCTGGCTTCTCTGGTCTTCCCTCTGGTATCAGAAGGTTCTGTGCTGTGGAAAGGCCTCAGCTAACTTTCCCTCCCTCTCTCTCTTTCTCGGAAGGCTGGCTCCCTGGCCAAAGGGCTGGTGGCCCAGGGTCTGTGGCTTAGTCGTACAGCTAGCTTCCTGGTCAAAGGGCTGGTGATCCGTGGTCTGTGGCAGAGTATCCCTATCTCGGCATCTTCTGGTCACTCGTGCAGTCTGGCAAAGTCTCTCCTGCTAAACACTGGTCCTTATCTGCAGATCACTAGGGACTATTCTATTATACAGTTTCTGACTAAAAACCTTCTAGTGAGAGCAGTGAAGCTGGAAAATGACAGCCTACAGCTGGTGACACAAGGTCTATGGCAGAGAATCTCTATTTCAGTGTCTTCTGGTCACTTGTGCAGTCTGGCCGAGTTTCTTCTACTAAACACTGGTCTCTATCTGCAGACAACTAGGGGCTCTGACTGCTCTATTTTTATACATTTTCTGACTGAGCCATCTAGTGGGAGAGGTGAAGTGGAGAAGCACAGCTTAACAGAAACAATGTTGCCATAGACTTGCTTTGGACCTCAATACAAGTCACTGGGAATGACCAAGCAGTTTTCAGTCATAAATAACAATCTGACAGAGCTAAACCAGACAGTCAGTAGTTAACTGTGTCTGGCTTTTCCCTCCAAAACTCAGATCTGCATAGACCCTTGTGACAGCAGTTTAAAATCATTAACTCCTTAGTGCACAGGCTGGAAATTCCCAAAGTCTCTTAGTGTGAAATAGCTGGATGTAAACCCTTTTAATACAGTATAAAAACAGTGCAAGTGAACAGGATATATAAAATATAATTCAACAGTGTAAAATAGTGTAAGTGCAAACAACGGCATAGATCACAGTGCAAGGTAACCCTTCAAAATGCCCTAAAGTAGTGAGTTGATGGCCTTGCATAGCAGCAATAGGGGCAAATGTTCGCAAACTTCCAGACGCCAAAGTGCCCTTGCTCCAGAGCTCTATAAAAACTTTAGGGCTTGCCCTTCTTTGTATTGCAATTTCAATGCTTAGGAGAGTATAACAATACATGCTGTAATTACCACCATTCACCAGAAGAGGGGGCTAAGCATCAATGTTTAACATGGCTGAATGTATCTCCCAATGTACACGTGTATGCTGCAATCATTTTTTATTTTACTCACTTATATAGCAGTGACATATTATTATTATTTTATGCACTTATATAGCGCTGACATATGCCGCAGCGCTTTACAGATGTTAGGATTGGGCTGTCCCCAGTGGGGCTCACAATCTAAGTTCCCTATCAGTATGTCTTTGGAGTGTGGAGGAAACCGGAGAACCTGGAGGAAACCCACATAAACACAGGGAGAACATACAAACCCCATGCAGATGTTGTCTAGGATGCTAGGCCTGACAGTAAATACAGTGAAGAGATGCAATACCATATACTGGCTTCCCAGTGTCATGATTTATAGCAGAACACTAAATATGGTGTCGTGTATAAATATGGTGGCCCTGCATTGCATGCTTCTCCCCAGATGTCAGACATACTATATGTGCAATAGGTGCACCTGCACACGGATCAGTAGGTAAGGGGGTTCACTGTAAGCTTAAAGGGGTTTTCTGAGGTTTTTATACTCATGACCTATCCTCAGGATAGGTCATCAGTATCTGATCACTGGGGTCCGGGACCCCCACTGATCAGCTGTTTGAGAAGACATCGGCGCTCGCAGAAGTGCCGTGGCCTTCTCTCTGCTCACCAAGGACAGCGCCATACATTATATAGTGGATGTGCTTGGTATTGCGCTCAGTCCCATTCACTTCTATGGGGCTGATCTGCTCCTAGGCCACGTGACCGATGAATGTGACGTCACTGGACTAGGAAAAGCTAAGAGAAGGCTGTGATACTATTGCAAGCGCCGGTGCCTTCTCAAACAGCTGATTGGCAGCGGACCCAGTTGTCACTGCCCCACCAATCAGATTTTGATGACCACCAGTTAAAAAATTTTAAATATATTTAATATTTAAAGGCCTTTATAGACACGTACCTTTCATTAGTTATAATGGCTGGTTTTGTCTAGGGAGCAATTATCAGGGGAAACAAAATGGCCGCCGACCTATTAGTACACACAGAACCTGTCCTAATCACACAGGAGGACAAGTTACTTCACAGCACTGAGCTAAAGAGCTGCCTCATCCTCCTCTCTGCTCTGCTTGTCAGGGATTATGATCCTGAATACAGATGATAAGATCTTCAGCTGAATCTCTGTAGGAATGGAGATCATGAGGAGACATGAAGTACAAAGAGGATGGACAGGACAGACTGTGGTAATGGGGACTGCATACAAGCGCTGCTGCTTATTAGCCACATCCCCACCTCCTCTCTGTACTTCATGTCTCCTCATGGACTCTACTCCCACAGAGATTCATCTGTATTCAGGATCACAATCCCTGACAAGTAGAGCAGAGAGGAGGATGAGGCAGCTCTTTACCTCAGTGTTGTGAAGTAACTTGTCCTCCTGTGTGATTAGGACAGAGTTTTGTGTGTACTAATAGGACAGCGGCCATGTTATTTCTTCTAATGATTGCTCCCCAGACAAAACAAGCCATTATAACTAATGAAAGGTATTTGGGAATATATTTATAATAAAGTAATATTTAATTATTTTCATTTTCTTAATTCCTGGAGAACCCCTTTAACTAAGGGGGAATAATGTGGGGTCCGGGTGTACAGGACAGATGATTGGTCATAATTGTCCAATCACTCCAACTACCATCAGTTAAAGGAGTTTTCCGAGTTAGACGAGTTAGGAGACCCGTGGTCTTGTGAATGGTGTAGTCCAGCAGTCATATCTGCACTAATCACCGATTCTATGTTACGGATAAATGTTGCCATCAATTTGGCATAACCCCTTTAGAACTCACCATTTGGGTCATGTTGTTTCTTAAAGGGGTTTTCTGAGTTATGTATATAGATGACCTATCCTCAGGATATGTCATCGATATCAGATCGGCGGGGGTCCGACACCCGGCACCCCCGCCGATCAGCTCTTTGAAGAGGAGGCGCGCGCCGTATCAGCGCTGCCTCCTCTTCACTGTTTACATGCTGGCGGACACGTGGTTAGTGGTGAGTAGGTGTAATTACACCTCACCGCCCCATTCATTTCTATGGGAAGAATCGCTTCCATACATTCCAAGTGTATGGAAGCGATTCTTCCCATAGAGATAAATGGGGCGGTGAGGGTGTAATTACACCTACTCACCACTACCCCCGTTACGGCCAGCATGTAAACAGTGAAAGGAGGCAGCGCTGATACGGCACGCGCCTCCTCTTCAAAGAGCTGATCGGCGGGGGTGCCGGGTGTCGGACCCCCGCCGATCTGATATCGATGACATATCCTGAGGATAGGTCATCTATATACATAACTCAGAAAACCCCTTTAAGAAACAACATGACCCAAATGGTGAGTTCTAAAGGGGTTATGCCAAATTGATGGCATCATTTATCCGTAGCATAGAATCGGTGATTAGTGCAGATATGACTGCTGGACTACACCATTCACAAGACCACGGGTCTCCTGTCCCCCATTTAAATGGACTGGTGGTGGAGCATGCACACCGCTTCTCCATTCCAACTCCAAGGGACTGGTGGAGACAGCCGGGTCCTATACTATCTTCAGCAGTCCCATAGAATTTAAGAGTGTGCTTGATCACTGCTCCATTCAGATGAGACATGAGATCCCCGTTCTTGTGATTACGGGGGTCCCAGCAGTCAGACCCCTCTGATCAAAGACTTATCACCTATCCTGCGAATCAGTTTTAAGTTGTCATTCTATGACAATGCCTTTAAGGGGGCTTCAGCTGCTGGACCTGCAGTGTTCAGCTGACGCCCAAGGTCCTTAAAGGGGTCGTCTCATCTTAAACATTGGTGGCATGTCAGATAGGTGCGGGTCCCACCTCTGAAACCTGCAGCTATCTCCATAAAGTGAAGGAGGGCACACTGCGCATTAATTTCTAGTGAACATGATTGACTATTATCAGAAGTCCCACAGAAATGAATGGAGGGTGCACAGCGCAGGCACGGCCACCGCTCCAGTCACTTCTATGGGACTGCCGTAGATAGCCAATCCAGTGCTCGGCTTTTTTTCCACAGTCCCATAGAAATGAATGGAGGGTGGTCACACATGCGCATCTGCTCTCAGCTCACTTTGGGGTCTTGTTCTGGACAGGGCTGTGGAGTTGGTAAGCCAAAGCCCCGACTCCAACTCCTCAATTTCCCCTGACTCCGACTCCCTCATACATGGAGCATGTTTAAGTGATAACATTAAACAAACTTTGCATAAATCAATAGTACAGATATATTTGTAATCTATGTTTTACTAGATATCTTTACTCTGAACTTTCAGTATCAGGCTTCTCTGGGTACAGCTCACGAAAGGCCTGATGTATAAAAACTGTCTAGGTCTAAGACTTTCTTTGTTGCCCATAGCAACCAATCACAGCTCCCCTTTCATTTCTCCAGAGCGTTATATGAAATGAAAGGGGAGTTCTGATTGGTTCCTATGGGACAATTTTCATACATAAGGCCCGAGGTGTTTTACATCATACTGCACAGTCTAGAAAGTGACACTACTAGCAGTGCTAGATACAAAGGCTTGGCGATGGCTTCTACACCGATATTACTTTTTCACATCTGTTTCTGTATTTCTGAATTTGAGATGTTAGAAAATAGTTTTCCCCCTTATATTCTATGTATAGCATATAAAAGCCATCAGAGCAGCTAACCTCTCCAAACATGAGCTCAGAGTTATTAAAAGCTTAGATATTCTAAGAAGTACTTGCCTTAAAGGGATTTTTTTTCAGGAGGTTGATTCACTGGCTGACAGGCAGATTGCACTCACTCTGTCTCCTCAGGCTGTGGGCGGGTCTCCAGCAGTTATTAGCATATATTAACTTACTCCAACAGAGTAGGAGATTGTGATCTCTAACACAATTACAGGTAACGCCATGCTTCTCAGTCCTCACAAAACTTGGATCTTTGGCTTACTGCAGGTAATCACTCAGAACTCAGTCCCATCATTCCGTGGAGGTGAGGTCACTCCTGCTCTCAGCCAGACAACAGTCTTTCGGGTTTCCAGGTGGCCATAGAAAGCTGTGTGCAGTAAGAGACCTGCTGAACTGTCTATAGTTCATGACTGACCAATGTATTTAGAAATTGTCTTCTTTTAACTGTCCCTTTATGTTGAAAGCTAATCTTTGGAACTAGTGTGAAAACCCTTTTTCTCTAGCAGATCTGAGATGAGTGCAGCCATTCCTTCCCAGTGCCTTTTTCCTCTGATCTGTAGCAGAGGAGTTTCACTTCTGAGCATCTACATAAAGGGCAGCACACAGTCATCTCAACTAAAAGCCTAGATCCTTAGATCAGAAATAGAACAGACATTTATAGGACATTTCATCATTGTCCCAAATTCTTATGAAAATATATTCAGCACATACTGCACTGAACTAAATGTACTAATTCATTATATATTTTTGGAGTCGGAGTCAGTTCTTTTTCTAACGACTACGACTCCACCAAAATGGACTCCGACTCCACAGCCCTGGTTCTGGAGATAGGTGCAGGACCCAGAGGTGGTCTGACATGTCTAAGATGAGACAGGTTTATCTCATTGGGTCAACCTCTTCAAAACAACCTGACTGTAGAGCGTCTTGGTGTTGTAGCCTAATCAATACCACATGTATGGACCTTGTATGACATCCAACTTCCACTCCAGTCCCTACAGCTCCTCATGATGGACCAGCAAACATTCATCAAAATACTGTATCTTTGTAATATGGTAAAAAGTTGAATAACAAATTCAGCACTGCTACATCTAAAATTGGTTCTGCTTCATATGCTACATCCATATCGTCTGAATCTACCGAAGGATCCTGGGATTTGTCTGTATTAGAAGAGAGTCTTCTTAAATTACCACCTCTGACATCCAACTCCATGCAGTTCAATTATTCATCTCAACCAACTTTCTACTGTTGACTAGATCCGCGTGTCCTTCTTGGAGACCACATCACCTGGCTGAGCTGTGCGCCCTACCACTGTCACTATACTATCTGCTATATTACTCTCATACTATGTCCAAGCGAAGATGTGTAGAGCTTAAGATCTGCCAGACCATACGGTGTTCCACGCCCGTGTACAGAAGACAGAAGCATCAGACCAGCAAAGGTAAGAACAGGAGATGCACATGGCAGTCATGGTCCAGTCAGGTCAATAGACAAGGGGGGGGTCACATACTTATCTTCTGACTTTTGATATCCAAGATGGCTTAGGAGGAGGTGCATGAACCCCAGACCCCAGCCATCTCCAGATGGAGTGCTTCCAGCTTTTTCTGCCATTACTGTGCCCTATTACCTTTAGTATGTTTAAAACGCTTGTAAGACAAAATAAAAACACCATGAACTTCAAGTATTTTTAATTTTGTAACATGCACTTGTAGTCGGGGTCCTAGTCACCAATCTGTCCTATCAATCTATCATCTAACAATCTATAGCTGTCTATCTCCTATTTATCTGGTGATCTTTCTAATTTAATTGTATAATTAATATCATAATTATCTAATTATACCAGAAAAAGAAATAAACTATGAAACATGCAGCACATTGGTGTGTGAATCCAGGCTTAGCCCAAGATCTACTGCCTTGATCTTTCCCCTTTGCCCCTGGACTTAGCACAACCATCATGTGCACACAGTACAAAGAGCTGGCAACAAAACCTACTAACTTACAGTACTTGCATTGAAATCTATCTATCTATCTATCTGTTTATCTCATATCCATCTATCTATCTATCTATCTATCTATCTATCTATCTATCTATCTATCTACAGTCATGGCCAAAAGTTTTGAGAATGATACAAATATTAATTTTTACAAAGTCTACTGCTTCAGTTTTTAAAATGGCAATTTGCATATACTCCAGAATGTTATAAAGAGTGATCAGCTTAACAGCAATTACTTGCAAAGTCAATATTTGCCTAGAAAATGAACTTTATCTCCCAAAACACATTTCAACATCATTGCAGCCCTGCCTTAAAAGGACCAGCTAACATCGTTTCAGTGATTGCTCCATTAACACAGGTGTGGGTGTTGATGAGGACAGGGCTGGAGATCAATCTGTCATGATTAAGTAAGAATGACACCACTGGACACTTTAAAAGGAGGCTGGTGCTTGGCATCATTGTTTCTCTTCTGTTAACCATGGTTATCTCTAAAGAAACACGTGCAGTCATCATTGCACTACACAAAAATGGCCTAACAGGGAAGAGTATCGCAGCTAGAAAGATTGCACCTCAGTCAACAATCTATCGCATCATCAAGAACTTCAAGGAGAGAGGTTCCATTGTTGCCAAAAAGGCTCCAGGGCGCCCAAGAAAGACCAGTAAGCGCCAGGACCGTCTCTCAAAAGTGTTTCAGCTGCGGGATCGGGCTACCAGCAGTGCAGAGCTTGCTCAGGAATGGCAGCAGGCAGGTGTGAGTGCATCTGCACGCACTGTGAGGCGGAGACTCTTGGAGCAAGGCCTGGTCTCAAGGAGGGCAGCAAAGAAGCCACTTCTCTCCAGAAAAACCATCAGGGACAGACTGATATTCTGCAAAAGGCACAGGGAGTGGACTGCTGAGGACTGGGGTAAAGTCATTTTCTCTGATGAATCCCCTTTCCGATTGTTTGGGACATCTGAAAAACAGCTTATTTGGAGAAGACGAGGTGAGCGCTACCACCAGTCTTGTCTCATGCCAACTGTAAAGCATCCTGAAACCATTCATGTGTGGGGTTGCTTCTCAGCCAAGGGAATCGACTCTCTCACAGTCTTGCCTAAAACCACAGCCATGAATAAAGAATGGTACCAGAATGTCCTCCGAGAGCAACTTCTCCCAACCGTCCAAGAGCAGTTTGGCGATCAACAATGCCTTTTCCAGCATGATGGAGCACCTTGCCATAAAGCAAAGGTGATAACTAAATGGCTCAGGGAACAAAACATAGAGATTTTGGGTCCATGGCCTGGAAACTCCCCAGATCTTAATCCAATTGAGAACTTGTGGTCAATCATCAAGAGACGGGTGGACAACAAAAACCTACAAATTCTGACAAAATGCAAGCATTGATTGTGCAAGAATGGACTGCTATCAGTCAGGATTTGGTCAGAAGTTGATTGAGAGCATGCCAGGGAGAATTGCAGAGGTCCTGAAGAAGAAGGGTCAACACTGCAAATATTGACTTGCTGCATTAACTCATTCTAACTGTCAATATAAGCTTTTGTTACTCATAATATGATTGCAATTATATTTCTGTATGTGATAAAAACATCTGACAAACACACATAAAAACCAGAGGGCAGCAGATCATGTGAAAATATAATATTTGTGTCATTCTCAAAACTTTTGGCCATGACTGTATCTATCTATCTTTCTATCTATATCATATCTATTTATCTTCATTCTATCTATCTCGTATCTAACTATCTATCTATCTATCTATCTATCTATCTATCTATCTATCTTTCTATCTACATCAGATCTATTTATCTTCATTACTTATCTATATCTATCTATCTTTCTATCTATATCAGATCTATTTATCTTTATCTATCTATCTATCTATCTATCTCTGTCTCATATCTATCTATCTCATATATAACTATCTATCTATCTATCTCATATCTATTATCTATCTTTCTATCTACATCAGATCTATTTATCTTCATTACTTATCTATATCTATCTATCTTTCTATCTATATCAGATCTATTTATCTTTATCTATCTATCTATCTATCTATCTATCTATCTATCTATCTATCTATCTATCTCTGTCTCATATCTATCTATCTCATATATAACTATCTATCTATCTCATATCTATCTATCTATCTTTCTATCTATATCTATTTATCTTCATTACTTATCTATCTCATATCTATCTATCTATATCAGATCTATTTATCTTCATCACTTATCTATCTCATATCTATCTATCTATCTCTATCTCATATCTATCTCCTATCTATCTATAGCTATCTATCTATTTATCTATCTATCTATCTATCTATCTATCTATCTATCTCATATCTATGTCCTATCCTCCCATCTCTGTATCCGTTATGCTGTATGTATATATTTTTGGATATCTCTGACCTACTTCTAGATTCCTCCCTTATGACTTCATGTTTATACCAATCATATAAAACAGAGACATAAGGAGCAGTGAAAACAGGGGAGAGGCGAGAATATAGAACGTCTACAATCTGTCACTTATCAGTCATCGTTATACTGGATGTTCGGCGATATCTTTTGGAAATAGGTTTTTTATTTCAATTACCATTTCAGCTAATGTGTGATGGTAATGAGAAACCTAATTAGTCATAATGAAGGTCGTCATCTTCCACTGATTGTGCTAATTGTGTTACAGTGTGACTACAACGCACATGTAGCAGTGCTGAGTCTTCAGCTGGGGCTGGTGGCTGACCCTGGCAGGATCCCTTTAAAGAAGTTTCCAGCTTTTTAGAAATATTACCTTCCGGAAAATATATGGATAATAAAGCATCCACACAGAGTAGTCACATTCATACTTACTGTACCAAAAAAATAGTCAAAGAACTTGTTCCCCATCCCCCCAGCAATCATTTTTAAGCTCACCACTCCCCCCCCAATCCCCCAAAGTAGTCAGAAAGCTGATTTCCCATCATCACCCCAGCAATCACGTTCCCCCCAAGAATCACATGCAGCCTCAACGTCCCCTCTTCTTCCCAAGTAGTCAGAAAGCTTGCACCCCATCATCCCCCTAGCAATCAAATACAGGCTCACCACCCCCCACCCCCACAAATTAGTCACGATGCTTGTTCCCCCGTTTTCCCAAGTTCGCCACCCACACCCCTGAACTAGTCACAGTGCTCAATATGACTTCAGCATGACCTTGAGGGGAGGAGGGACATCTAACTCAATTTTGGGGTCTGGTCAGGGGTCTAAATTGATTTTTGGATCAGTCTGGGGCGTTAGTTCAATTTGGGCTTGCATCAGGGGTTATAATTTATTAAGGGAACTGCTCTGGGGTGTGAATTAATTCAGGGATCCTCCGCCCAGCCACAAACTAGCCACCAGGCCTCCATTTCACCTTTTTCCCTCTGCACCCAAACTCATACCTCCCAACCATCTTGGATCTGGCGGGACAGTCCCGGATTTCAGTGGCGGTCCCGGTACGGGGGAGGTGTGTTCCACTCTCAGGCAGCTTTCCCTGCTTCAGCAGAGACAGTTGCCTGTAATGATGAAGCAGAGAGCCATCGGCTCCCTGCTCCATTATTCCTACCCTCTGCCAGCTCTCCACACTGCTGGTCTGTGCAGGGGGTGGGGCTGGCCAGCAGTCAGCCTCTGCTCCTCCTCCTCCACAGACCAGAGCAGCCGATGTGGATCCTGCTGCTGCTGAAGTAGGTGAGTATGTGGAGGTTTTTTTTTTTTACTACCTGTGAACGGGGCACAGCTGGGCATATTTCTGTGAGGGGCACATAACTGCGCATATTACTGTGAGGGTGCATATAACTGGGCATAATTACTGTGAGGGGTTACATATCTGGGTATATTACTGTGAGGGGGCATATATCAGGGCATGTAATCTGTCATAACTACTGTGAGGGGGAACATATCTGGGCATAACTACTATTAGGGGGCACATATCTGGGCATAATTACTGTGAGGGGGGCACATATCTGG
>ONZH01002169.1:0-151465 GCA_900303285.1 Rhinella marina | reverse complement strand
GATGCAACCCATTATCTTATTGGCCTTGGCAGCAGCTGTCTGACACTGGTTTCTACAGCTTAGTTTGCTGTTCACTAAAATTCCTAGGTCCTTTTCCATGTCAGAGTTACCCAATGCTTTACCATTTAGTATGTACTGGTGACTTGCATTATTCCTTCCCGTATGCATAACCTTACATTTGTCAGTGTTAAACCTCATCTGCCACTTTTCTGACCAAGCCTCCAGTCTATCCAGATCCTGCAGGTAGGGGGAAGTTCCTGTGTGTATCAGCAGTGTCATTGTACATACAGCTGGGACTGTGTAGTCCTACACATACAACATGCTGCTGAGAATTCCAGCAGACAGACATGTCACTCAGGCAGCTCTTGTATTCACTAACCTTTGCAGAGCAGGAAGAGGGAGGGGCTGAGATTGTTATTACTGCAGGTAAACAAAGGGCCAGAAGAGAACCAGGGAAATGAGGAAATACAAGATTTTTTTTTTTTGCCTGAAACTTGCTTAAAGGGGTATTGCCCATCTCACAAAATGTAGTTTGTATAGTTAGATATAGCCATACCAATAATATTACTAATAGAATGTATTTATATAAAATGTACCATTTTAGAAGATTTACCTATTTGTATATCCATTGTCCCACCCCACAATCATTGTCCCCCCTAGTTAACAGCCACCGAAGCCATGTAGTAGTGGTGGCCGGGTTGTTTCCTTTTTAAACCCGCTCTAAGGTACTACTGCTGTATTGTGAACGCACATTACATGACCATGGCGGAGACATATCTGAGGGTTGTAGGATTTTGTCTGCTCTTTCCAAAATGCAGGGAAACGGATCCTGTTCCAAGAATCAATTTCATCTCTATGGAGCAGGATCCGTTTATAAAGTCTGCGTTTGGGACGGATCCTGAGCAGATGTGAAGAAGTACCGCTAAGATGTCTCCCCAGCATTCTCAATCAATGTGCATCACGAACACAGCAGTTACCCTCAGAGCGGTGTTTGTAAAAAGAAGGCAAGCCGGCCACCACTTATACATGGCTGTTGGTGGCGTTAATACTAGGGGCCAACGGCCTGACTGATGTGTTGTTGGGACAATTGGATATATCAAATAAGCAAATCTACATTTTATATAAATACATTTTAATTAGTAATATTATTGGTATGGCTATATCTACTATACAAACTACATTTGTGAGATGGGAATACCCCTTTAACTTAGTTATATATTGCTGCCCATCAGATTTACAGTGCTATTTTTTTTTTTTTCCATAACTCGGACAACCCCTTTAAGTAAGTCAATTGCTGGCAAGTAATACCATTGTCTATACCGTTGTTATCTTCAACATATAACAGACAATATTTTATGACCAACATATCTTATCACACTCTGGAAAACAGAACTATTTCAACAGAGATACATTTATTAAACCTTTATATTCTTAGTGTTAGCCACACCCCACACTAGGTACAATACTTATCCTTATCATTACTGCTCTAATCTCTAATGCTATGTTCACAGGTCTTTCCTACTTGGACACACACATAGCAATAGGGTAACAAAACAAAAACTTCATTTCTAAACATGTAACACAAGTGCCTTTCTGATTGTAGACACTTGGGCACTTTATCTCTTGCTAGTGCCATAGATTTCCTTCCTGACACTAGTCTGTTTCTAACTTATCAGAACCTCCTCAACATCACAGGAGCTCTGATGTCCACAGTCTGCAAGCTCCAACACAGAGTCTTACAGATTTTCACTAGAATCTGCTCAGTTCTACAACTTTTAAAGAACTTTGCTAGACTTGGCTAAGTCTACTACAGCTCCACTTACAGCTCATAGCAGATTTGCACAACACGTCTGCCTGCAGATTAACTCCCGCGAATGCCCGGGTTCCCATTCGAAGTGGCGGGTCCAAACTACCCCATCTCTTTGTAACACCCTACCAACTATAAGCATATTCATTTGCGCAAATCCCACTGCTGCCACCATTTGTATTGTTAAGGGAATTTGAAAGATTTGCGAATAAATAAGCTTACGCAGGGTATGTGAATAATTATATTATAATAAGTGATTAATTATATGATAAAACAAAGAAATCAAATACAGAATGTAAAAGTAAATAAACATCACAAGCCAATGGGGTGGAGACCCTGTTGATTATGCTATAACCCATGGCTGTCTACCTCTGTTATAATACATGACCGACACCCCAGGGTTTACAAAACAAATAGGGCAAAGTCATACTCACATCCTATCTAGATGGAGGCCTGATCGAGTCTCCTGAGACAAGGTGGGTAGCCCCCTGGAACTTTTCAACCTTTTGCCACATTTCAGGCTTCAAACAAAAAGATATAACATTTTACATTTTTGGTGAAGAATCAATTGTGAAGTTGAACGAAATTTATTCGATCATGTAAACTTTTTTTGTAATAAAAAAACTGAAAAGTGGGGCATGCAAAATTATTCGGCCCCCTTGCATTAATACTTTATTGCGCCACCTTTTGCTGCGATTACAGCTGCAAATCACTTGGGGTATGTCTCTATCAGTTTTGCACATCTAGAGACTGAAATTCTTGCCCATTCTTCCTTGCAAAACAGCTCGAGCTCTTTGAGGTTGGATGGAGAGCGTTTGTGAACACATATTCTCAATTGGATTCAGGTCTGGACTTTGACTTGGTCATTCTAAGACCTGGATACGTTTATTTTTGAACCATTCCATTGTAGATTTTGCTTTATGTTTGGGATCATTGTCTTGTTTGAAGATAAATCTCCGTTCTAGTCTCAGGTCTTTTGCAGACCCCAACAAGTTATCATCCAGAATGGTCCTGTATTTGGCTCCATTCATCTTCCAATCAATTTTAACCATCTTCCCTGTCCCTGCTGATGAAAAGCAGGCCCAAACCATGATGCTGCCACCACCATGTTTGACAGTGGGGATGGTGTGTTCAGTGTGATGAGCTGTGTTGCTTTTACGCCAAACATATTGTTTTGCATTGTTTCCAAAAAGTTGGATTTTGGTTTCATCTGACCAGAGCACCTTCTTCCACATGTTTGGTGTGTCTCCCAAGTGGCTTGTGGCAAACTGTAAACAAGACTTTTTATGGATATCTTTGAGAAATGGTTTTCTTCTTGCCACTCTTCCATAAAGGCCAGATTTGAGAAGTGTTCGACTGATTGTTGTCCTAAGGACAGACTCTCCCACTTCAGCTGTAGATCTCTGCAGTTCATCCAGAGTGATCATGGGCCTCTTGGCTGCATCTCTGATCAGTCTTCTCCTTGTTTGAGATGAAAGTTTAGAGGGACGGCCGGGTCTTGGTAGATTTGCAGTGGTCTGATACTCCTTCCATTTCAATATGATCGCTTGCACAGTGCTCCTTGGGATGTTTAAAGCTTGGGAAATCTTTTGGTATCCAAATCCGGCTTTAAACTTCTCCACAACAGTATCACGGACCTGCCTGGTGTGTTCCTTGGTCTTCATGATGCTCTCTGTGCTTTAAACAGAACCCTGAGACTATCACAGAGCAGGTGCATTTATACGGAGACTTGATTACACACAGGTGGATTCTATTTATCTTCATCAGTCATTTAGGACAACATTGGATCATTCAGAGATCCTCAATGAACTTCTGGAGTGAGTTTTCTGAACTGAAAGTAAATGGGCCGAATAATTTTGCACGCCCCACTTTTCAGTTTTATTATTACAAAAATAGTTTAAAATGATCCAATAAATTTTGTTCCACTTCACAATTGTGACCCACTTGTTGTTGATTCTTCACCAAAAATTTAAAATGTTATATTTTTTTGTTTGAAGCCTGAAATGTGGCAAAAAGTTGAAAAGTTCCAGGGGGGCGAATACTTTCACAAGGCATTGTATATAGTGTATATAGAGAGAGGAGTGGAGGAGGGTATATAATGTATATAGAGGGAGGAGGGTATATAATGTATATAGAGGGAGGAGGGTATATAATGTATACAGAGGGAGGAGTGGAGGAGGGTATATAATGTATACAGAGGGAGGAGTGGAGGAGGGTATATAATGTATACAGAGGGAGGAGTGGAGGAGGGTATATAATGTATACAGAGGGAGGAGTGGAGGAGGGTATATAATGTATACAGAGGGAGGAGTGGAGGAGGGTATATAATGTATATAGAGGGAGGAGTGGAGGAGGGTATATAATGTATATAGAGGGAGGAGTGGAGGAGGGTATATAATGTATATAGAGGGAGGAGTGGAGGAGGGTATATAATGTATATAGAGGGAGGAGTGGAGGAGGGTATATAATGTATATAGAGGGAGGAGTGGAGAAGGGTATGTAATTTATATAATTATATACCCTCCTTAAATCCTCCATCCATATACATATACATCAATTAATATTCACAAAATTAAAAAATTATTCTTCAAGGGAATTTATCTTCTGCCTGTTACACTTACAATATAAAACCATACAAGCCAATCATTAAACTTTCACACATGTGATGCCATTTCATCAACTTAATACCTTATAGAGGTTGGCCACTTTCAGGTTATTGTTGACCAATACTTTTTTCAAGATGATTATATGGCACTTACGAATATAGTCTTTGTTAAAATTCTGTACAATTTTCTATATTTTATAAGATGTGTGCCCTTTACTAAGTCTTTAGTGCTGGCCACACAGAGGTCCTGTCCATAAAATGGCTGCTGATGGAGGGTCATGTGACCAGACAAATCACCTCCATGTGATGTCTCCTCAATACGCAGATACTGCACCTGCACTAAACTCCCAACAGAACAAGTGCAGATGGCAGGTGCACTCTATGTGAGTGGAGGAGACATCACATGGAGGTGATATGCCGGGTCACATGACCCTCCATCAGCAGCCATTTTATGGACAAGACCTCTGGACAGCACAAAATACTTTATAAATAAGATAGAATACCTTATGAAATATAGAAAATGGTGCAGAATTTCAACTGAGATTATATAAGTAAGTTTCATATAACAATATCACAAACACATTGATCAACAATAACCAGAAAGTGGCCAAGCCCCTTTAAGGAAGGCCAGCCCATATCCAGAAATCCTTAATATGGAGACATTGAAGTGCTACACCCACAATGGAGCCCCAGAATCAGGGGCTACGCCATGAATCCTATGAATACAAAATGAGACCTGGAACGCAGCATCAGCCCAAGACAACACGGAGCGTCTATCAGGGAATGCACTGTGAGGTTCTCAGATACCATTAGGTAACAAATATGAGCGCAGACACACTGTACTGATAAAATTATGGTAAAATATTAAGATAAAACAATTGCTAAATGGTATTAACATAGTCCATACTATTACCGCTATTGCATTAAATAATTAAAATATATCTAAATTCATAAAGTGGGCAAGATATAAATGTAGATCAGACAAGTGTAGATCAGACAAAAAAGTGTCACACAAAGCGCAAGTGATATTACAGATTTGTGGCGGATGACAATGGGTTTGGTATTGTGAATGCTAACTGATCATATTGGTAATTTATCTGACCTTGCAATCCACTACGACAGCCTTTTACAAGTGACAGTGCTCCAGATGGCTGCCAAAATGGTCGCCAATGCGACTCAGAATTTACAAATGGCGACAAGATTTTTTTAGTCTTGTCGCCATTTGCGCCTAGACCCGGCACTTACTGCGCAGGCTAGTATCAGAGAACATGGTGCGCGCTGCTCTCAGCCGGCACCCGCCTCCTGTACTTTTATTAAACATAGTTATGTGCATTGGTGGCGCAGTGAGCCCTCCCCCCCGAGCCCTCCAGTAAAATAAACATTGGTGGCAGTGGCCACAGGGTCCCCTCCCCCCCCTTCATTGGTGGTGCAGTGGCAGTTCCAATCGGAGGCCCAGCAGTGTAATCGTGGGGCTCTGATGGGTTACCACGGCAACCAGGACCCTACTGAAGTCCTGGCTGCCATGGTAAGCTCCCTGCTGCCCTGTGCACAAAACCCAGGGCAGCAGGGACAGGGTGAAGTCCTATTCACCCTAATAGAGTTCTATTAAGTTGAATAGGAAAAGGGATTAAAAGATCCAAGGTTCTAGTCCCCAGGCGGCTAAAAGTTATTAAATAAAAAGTAAAAAAAAAAGTAAAAAAAAAAAAACAAAGAATGTAAAGCACATTTGTTCAAGTATAGGAGGCAGCGGTATGACATTCCCGACCTCAATAACAGGGCAACGCAGCAATTAGCCTCTCCGGTGCGGCACCTGAGGGGTTAATTGCCAGGATCGCTTGCCCTGCTATTGAGGCTGGGTATGTTATACCGCTGCCGGCACCCGCTGCCTCCTATACTTGATTTAATGTGCTTTATATTCATTGGTGGCTAATCCTAACCCTTTCCCCCAGCCCCCCAGTTATTAGCCTCATTGGTAGCACAATGCGCCCTTTCCCCAGCTCTCACCCCCCCCCCCCCCCCCCCCCCAGTTATTCGTCTCACTGGTGGCGCAGTGTGCCCTTTCCCCCAGCCCGCCCCAGTTATTAGTCTTATTGGTGGCGCAGTGGCCACAGGCACACCCCCCCCCCCCTTCATTGGTGGCAGTGGTAGATTGCGATCGGAGCCCCAGCAGTGTAATTATGGGGCTCCGAACGCTTATCATGGCAACCAGGACCCTACTGAAGTCCTGGCTGCCATGGTAAGCTCCCTGCTGCTGTGTTCACAAAGCATAGGGCAGCAGGGAGAGTGTAAAGTCCTATTCACCCTGATAGAGCTCTATTAGGGTGAACAGGCCAAGAGTTCTAGACCCTAAGGGGGCTAATACTTAGTAGATTAAAAAACAAAACACCAATATATTAAGTTTAAGGGCCCATTCACACAACCGTGTGAATGCGCCCGCATCTATTCCGCAATTTTGCAGAATAGATGCAGCCGCATTCACTTCAATAGGCGGCGTGCAAACTTGCCGCGGATCCGCAAGAAATTACAGAACATGTCCTATTCTTGTCCGCAACAGCATTTTGAACGGGGTGCTTGGCTGTGTGTTCCGCAAATTGTGGAACACACGCCAGGCGGCATCCATGGTATTGCGGATCTGCATTTTTGCGGATGCGCAATACTACGGCCTTCTGAACAGCCCCTTAATCACCCCCTTTCCCAATTTTACATATAAAATATATTAACAATAAATAAACATTTTACATATCGCCACGTCCGAAAATTCTAAACTATTAAAATATAAAAAAATATCTCCTATGCGGTTAACATGTAACAGAAAATAAATAAATAAAAACCGCACAATTCGCCATTTTTTAACCACCTTGTCCTCCCAAAAATAGGATAGGACTGTTCTATTATGGGCCAGACTTTCTATCTTCTCCTCCAAGTCTTTTTTTAATTATAATTATATGTATTTAAATTTGGCGACTAAAAATTTAATTTGGCTCCTAAAGTTTTCAGTTCAGGAGCCAATGGCTCCTAGGTATTTTTTTTAGTCTGGAGCACTGAGTGGGTCTATGTACATTTTAACCCTTTTATTATATATGAATTAATCGGTAATAAAGATGATAGTTTTGTTCTATCAACTGTTGTGTGGTGTTACATTGCTTGGGGTATATTCTTTTTAAAAAATAAAAATAAAAACCTTTGAAAAATTTAACATTTTCTCTGCATTGTCATTTTCCGACACTTTCTGTCTACAGAGCTGTATGTGGCCTTGTTTTTTTTAGCAGGGCTAATTATAGTTTTTATTGGTGCCACTTTTTGATCATTTTTGAGTGGGACAAGGTGACCAAAAATGGTGAATTGTTGATTTTTTATTTTTTTTTTCAATTATGGCGTTCACTGTGCAGGAAAAAAATATTTTTATATTTTCGGACACTGCAATGCCTGCTAATATTGTTTTCATATTATTTATTTTGATAGGTAAAATTGGGAAATGGGAAGAGGGAATAATTTGAATTTAATATTTTTGTTTTTGATTTTTTTTTAAAAAAAAAAACTTTTTTTCTACTTTTTGAGGGGTTAAATGACCGGGATCAGTGTCACTGCCAATCATGGTAACTGCCGCGGGTGCCTCCTATATCATACAGCTGGCACCCGCCATGTATGGAGCGAGCTTACTCCATACATTCCCTTAACCGCAATCACATACATGATTATTCGTTAGAGGATCAAGATAGAAAATTCGCTCCATGATACTGGAAGATGTGGAAAACAAACTTTTTTTTTCTAAACACAATTTTTTTCTTAATTTTTAGACATTTTTTTATGGCCAGTATGGAACTTGAACATGGAATCCACTGATCGTTGACCGTAATATTTCTCTATTACAACGTATTACGTCTGTCAGTGTGTGCTGTGGGGTGCTGATGGGATGAGAAGACGAATCTCCGTACAGCATTCAAACGAAGTTTTGAATGAATCGACTTCGGATCTACAATCTGAGGCTTGATCCGCTCAACACTAGTCATCAATATAACTCTCTGCACAACCCCTTTAAGTGAACACAAGCATCAACACACAAGTGTGTGGTTACATGTTATCTATGGTTGGGCTGCTATAATCCGGACTGCTGGTAGTGCGGTAAAAACTTTGTTTTTCTTTTTTGCGACCATACAGCATTTCGGACAGTGCAAATTTTACAGAATAAAATAAGTGTGGATTTTTTTTCTTAATAGAACAGTCCGTATTTGTGGTCCGTGATCCATCTTTATGCACTTTGCCAGATCTCGAAAGGTCTGTTTTCCAGCAGGACTTTTTTTCTTTATCCAAACTATTTTAGCGAAATAATATAAAGGAGAAAACTTGGGACAAAAGTGGCGTAAAAAGTAATGTGTGTGCTTAGACTATGACGAAGACCTGTCTGAATATGATGTACTGGAGCCAACGGCCACTTATGGGAGCCTAACGGTACAGCAGGTAGAGTGGACCATCATGTACCTAACGGCTGATAAAAATGTTTTGTTTTATTTTAATCTAATGATTGAACTGATTTCTGTGTATTGGGCCTCAATAAGTATAATTACTAAAAAGAAAATGAAAATTTTTATACAGAGTGTTTGTGTGGGTTGCTCTTTTCTGTCTCGGAAACCACGAGTTAAATGAATGGATTGGAGTAATATGTGGTGCAGATGTATTAGCAGTCACGCAAGCAATATAAAATAATACTAGCTGATATAACGTAATTGCTTAATCCATACAGCCTTCCTATATAATGTAACATCACTGGACGCACATCAATTCATAACATAATAATCAGGACTCATTTGCCAAATGCCCTTTAAATTGTCCGTGGCTAAGATTTACTATTGATTCCCCATTTATAATTAATTAAAAAATGAAATCAGTCTATCATTCCCATAATAAAAGGGGGCATTCGCCTGATTTTCCCCTAAAGCTACAATTAAATTTACGGATTATTGTGCTCAGTGTTTTAATCAGATATGAAACCATAAAGCTTGCCACGCTTAGTCATAATTATGTTTTTTTTTAAACCTATTACACAAGTTAACCGAACACAATTTACAAATGCAAGGAAAAAATTATTGACACCATTTATCTTTTTATAGGTCAGGACTAAACGGCCATTTTTGCAGCAGATTGCCAACCCCCCACCCCCAATAAAACGGCCCCATAAAAACACCCCCATACTGCCCCGCTCTATACTGCGGTGGTAAAATAGTATGATTTCTGCAAGAAAAGTGGCATTTAGATGCCAATTTGTAGATGGATTAGACTGGTCTAAAAAAAGAAGAACAAGTAGCCGGCAGAACTTTATTTGCAGAATATAAAAACATTCTAAGATTACAGACAGACCTAGCAGCCCTGTGTAATACAGTTTCCAAATAATCATCAGTGTCCGCACATTTTACAGTGATCAGTATGTAAAAAACTGATGATCTATCCAGAGGTTAGATCATCAGTTTTATAGAACTGCAGAACCCCTTTAAGAAACACTGACCTAAATCACTTTCTTTAAATGTGATACTATGCACATGAATAACTATGGTAGAATTGCATCCAACATGTTCTTCAAATGTCCGTTCATATTCTTTCTGTTTTGGTATGGTCATATGACACAATCACATGACATCATCACTCTTGATGGCAATGGAGAACCACTTGAGACTGCAGGGGATATTCACTTTTGAAACTAGAGAAGACTACTTATGGTTAGAAGTTCCTGAGCCTGATGCAAAATCTGTAACAGGACCACCCCTCCCTCCTATTATGTCATCTATAATACTAGTAATCTCATTTGGTCCCCACAGGCATCAGGGTCTAGGGACCTTGTTGTAATGGCAACAATCCAAAGGAAGCATGAGGGGAGGATCTGAGTGGTTGAGATGTGGATGTGGTCACAGTACTCATGGTGGCTGTATCGTTCTCCTTCATCCCCATGGCCATGACAGGGGAGAGGGGGATGCAGAAAGTAGTCATTTCACCTAGGTCACCTCCTGTTTGGCGTCTCCTGTTTGATGGAAGGAGGGTGCCCTTGGTGTTAAATGCAAGTAGACAGGCAGCAGAGCGTAGTTGAACACTTTGATATACAGTCAAATACATCACAGTGTCTCACAGACCATCTCAGCTGAGGGGTGCACTTAAAGGGAACCTGTCATCAACTTTATGCTGACCTCACTGTTGGCAACATACATTAGTGACAGAAATGCTGATTTCAGCAGTATGTCAGTCATGAGCTAAAAGTAAGTGGTTGCTGAGAACCATCATCATAATCATTGCAGAACAGGCTTTGAAAAGAGTCAAATCTACCTGAGAAGAGTCATGGTTATTCATAATCTCCTGCTCTCTCACCCATCTACTGATGTTTGGCAGTTCTCTCCTAGAGAGAAAAGGAGAAAACTTGGTAGTAGACTGCTAATCAGCAGCAGGTGGGCAGGGAGAGCAGGAATTCATGAATAACCAGGACTCTTCTCAGGTGGTCATGACTCTTTTCCAGGCCCAGTCTGCAATGATTGTGATGTTGGTTCTCAGCAACCACTTACTTTTAACTTATGACAGACTGCTGAAATCAACTCCCCTGTCTCTACTTTATTCTGCCGTTAGTATGACAGGTTATGATGACAGGTTCCCT
Source organism: Rhinella marina (assembly GCA_900303285.1). Lineage (NCBI taxonomy): Eukaryota > Metazoa > Chordata > Amphibia > Anura > Bufonidae > Rhinella > Rhinella marina. Next base: position 140,422 of record ONZH01002169.1, on the reverse strand, counting down.
TTAAGTCCACCATCTTAAGCAATTCCTACCCGATAGATGCAGACTCAAAAGAAAGCACTAGCTGTCACAAGGGTAGGAAAGGGCCATCAGAGGCTAGATAAATCCTAACCAAGGGTTGTTAAGCCCAAAAGTCTACACACCCTCTTTCAGCTGCTCGACACTCTTTTCTGCATACCATCTCAGGGCTCACTCCAGGGAGTCCTTCTTGAGTCTCAAATAAGCTTATTTTTACTGACTGGACTGGATTTAGCTCACGTCTGTCTTGCTTCAACACACTCCTGCCTCTGAAAGGAATAATTACCTAAAGGAGAGTCCAAGTTCCATCTCCCTTCTAGAAGACAACATCTCTGAGAGCAGAGTTAAAGCACCCCGCAGGGTCAAGACAAAAAAAATTCAGATTAACTGGTGAACAAACAGAACACTTACCTGTTGCCTGCCTTTTCATGTTTTCGCTGCAAATGAATTAATTTCCAGGCTCATCTTCTGCCATCCAACATGGTGGCATCACTTCACTGACTGCCTGAGGTATAATAGCCCTACTCTAAGGCACTACCTGCTGCCCTAGGACTGACCAGCACTGCTCACAATGCACTGTGTAAATCATGTAGTCTGAGAAGCAGTGCGGCCACCTTGGAAGAAAGAAGACTATCCTGAGAATTAGCGGATCTGTTACAAAAAAGATGAAAAGGAGTGCACCATCTAAGTGTTGGGGGGTCACTTTAACCCTCGCTTCAGCTTTCAGCATGAGTAAAAGTCATAAACCAATACAAAGTATTATACCAGCAAACATTCACAAAATAGTCCTGTTTCAAGCCTTAGTACTGGCATAGCGGGACGCTGCACAATTGCTACTTCTGCACCGCTATGAGCTACGCCACCGCTAATTGTGTGACCACCACTTGTGTACAGTTTATAACAGCAACAATGCAAATAAATGCACCGGCAACATTCTAAAAAGGAGATATCTGTTGCTTCCCATCCCAGTGGATCGAACACACCGATGACTGGGATAATAAGAGCATTAAGGCATTTACTTCTTTAATAAATGCAGTTTTTGAAACAGACCAGCAGGGAACTAACATTTTCTTTTTTTTAACAAAAATAAGAATTTTGAATGTACAATTATATATTTTTCTGTAACAAAATCTGAAAAATATAGTGATACAAAGCGTAAGCTACATGCACGAGTCCATTTAGGCTTAAATAACCTATAATAAAGATAGCAAACTACTTTTTTTTTTCTAAGAAAACCACCCGAGTCCTCACAAAACCCGATTCATTTTAATTATACGACTTTCAAATTACATTAAGAGATATTACATTTTGGCTAGTCAACTATCTCCAGCTGTTAAAATGAAGGAATGCAATCATTACAGAGCAAATCAGGAGGATACAATAGGCGTCGTGCTACATTCATTCTTTGTATTAAAATACACAAGATCATCAGTCAGCTTCCAGATAAACAAGATAAATGCAATGGTGAAATAAAAGAACGCCATTAACACGTACATGCTGTCTACCTTAACAGATATTTCATTTTTAATATTTTTTTTTTCTTCCCTTAATAAAAACCCATTACAACTATACACGTTGAAAAATATACGTGCTAGAATGGGATTTTTAGCTCCTGCTGTGTTTTTAAACTGCATTACACGGGGCACTTTAATTGACTAAAACGGCTTCTTTGCATTGACTCAGCATCTGCGTTCTCTATTCGAGGACAAGAAGAGCTTGTGAAAATGACATTTTGGAAAATAAAAATAATAAAAAATAATAAGGCAACAGATCAACTACAGACATAGCAGACCAAGTCATAATAAGTGGGAGCAGAATGTATTTTATGTTAAATAATACAAAATTATTTCTGGAGGGTACAAAGTATTTGGATGGAAGGCTGGCCATACACATAGGATAGCAGCATGACAAACAAGCTGTCAATAGCCATCTCTCCAGACCTTCCATATTATGTGTACCGAACTTGGAGGAATCCACAATACATCTGGCAGTAGTTTATCTATCCGCGAACAAAGGAAGAGAGACACAGCGTGGCATTGTACCAGGTTAGGGATCCATATAAAGCATTAAACTGCTACTAACCCTTGGCTCTGAAGTATGTAGAGCAGGCATGGACAAATCCTACTACGATCGAGGAGGCAGACTGAAAAAAGTAGGAGCAGAGGACCCACATAATTATTTACAGAAGAGTAAAAATACTCCTTTTACCATTTTTGAGTATTTTCAGCCAAGGCGAAGTACAAAAGTTGCAGTAATTCAAATAAATAAGTAGGCACACACAATGTTATTAGAATGCTATTTATGCAGGGAAAACATTACTAGTCTACTCTACAAGTGTCTTTCATGCATTAACAGCAAATGTAGACAAATTATATTTATCTCACTTCATACACTAAAAATGTTCCATGGTGCTTCCATAGCAGGGCCGTCATACCAGAGTAGAGCCATACGCAGTGCCTCCATAGCAGAGCCATACACAGTGCCTCCATAGCAGAGCCATACACAGTGCCTCCATAGCAGAGCCATACACAGTGCCTCCATAGCAGAGCCATACACAGTGCCTCCATAGCAGAGCCATACACAGTGCCTCCATAGCAGAGCCATACACAGTGCCTCCATAGCAGAGCCATACACAGTGCCTCCATAGCAGAGCCATACACAGTGCCTCCATAGCAGAGCCATACACAGTGCCTCCATAGCAGAGCCATACACAGTGCCTCCATAGCAGAGCCATACACAGTGCCTCCATAGCAGAGCCATACACAGTGCCTCCATAGCAGAGCCATACACAGTGCCTCCATAGCAGAGCCATACACAGTGCCTCCATAGCAGAGCCATACACAGTGCCTCCATAGCAGAGCCATACACAGTGCCTCCATAGCAGAGCCATACACAGTGCCTCCATAGCAGAGCCATACACAGTGCCTCCATAGCAGAGCCATACACAGTGCCTCCATAGCAGAGCCATACACAGTGCCTCCATAGCAGAGCCATACACAGTGCCTCCATAGCAGAGCCATACACAGTGCCTCCATAGCAGAGCCATACACAGTGCCTCCATAGCAGAGCCATACACAGTGCCTCCATAGCAGAGCCATACACAGTGCCTCCATAGCAGAGCCATACACAGTGCCTCCATAGCAGAGCCATACACAGTGCCTCCATAGCAGAGCCATACACAGTGCCTCCATAGCAGAGCCATACACAGTGCCTCCATAGCAGAGCCATACACAGTGCCTCCATAGCAGAGCCATACACAGTGCCTCCATAGCAGAGCCATACACAGTGCCTCCATAGCAGAGCCATACACAGTGCCTCCATAGCAGAGCCATACACAGTGCCTCCATAGCAGAGCCATACACAGTGGCCTCCATAGCAGAGCCATACACAGTGCCTCCATAGCAGAGCCATACACAGTGCCTCCATAGCAGAGCCATACACAGTGCCTCCATAGCAGAGCCATACACAGTGCCTCCATAGCAGAGCCATACACAGTGCCTCCATAGCAGAGCCATACACAGTGCCTCCATAGCAGAGCCATACACAGTGCCTCCATAGCAGAGCCATACACAGTGCCTCCATAGCAGAGCCATACACAGTGCCTCCATAGCAGAGCCATACACAGTGCCTCCATAGCAGAGCCATACACAGTGCCTCCATAGCAGAGCCATACACAGTGCCTCCATAGCAGAGCCATACACAGTGCCTCCATAGCAGAGCCATACACAGTGCCTCCATAGCAGAGCCATACACAGTGCCTCCATAGCAGAGCCATACACAGTGCTTCCTTACCAGAGCCATACACAGTGCTTCCTTACCAAAGCCGTACGCAGTGCTTCCTTACCAGAGCCGTACACAGTGCTTCCATACCAGTGCCATACACAGTGCTTCCATACTATTGTCACACACAGTGCTTCCATACCAGTGTCTCACACAGTGCTTCCATACCAGTGTCTCACACAGTGCTTCCATACCAGTGTCTCACACAGTGCTTCCATACCAGTGTCTCACACAGTGCTTCCATACCAGAGCCATACACAATGCTTCCATACCAGAGCCATACACAGTGCCTCTATACCAGAGCCATACATAGTACTTCCATAAAAGTGCCACCAGTTCTTGCCTGCATAAATGCGAGCAGTAGACTGAGAGGACCTGTCACCATGAAAATGCAGAGTAATCTGCTGGCAGCAGGTTATAGAGCAGAAGGAGCTGAGCAAATTGTTATATAGTTTTGAGAGAAAAGATTCAGAAAAACTTGTATCTTATTCATTTATATTCCTGCTCACTCTGGGCTTTATAAGTCAAGAAGGTGGTCTTATCAGTGATTGACAGCCTTACCTCTATGGCCGACTATACACAGCTGTCAAATCACTGATAGGACCGCCTCCCTGACTTCAAAGCCCAGAATGAGCAGGAATTTAAATAAATAACATACAAGTTTTTCTGAATCTTTCTGTGAAAAACTATACAGTTTGGGCACCTCTGGTGAAAATTACTTTTACTGTGAATAGTTAAGCAAGTTGAGGAAGAAATTTTTTCCAAAAGACAAAGTTAAAGATAACACATTCGTTTTGTATTTTAAGCTAAAACATTTTTCATTTCCATCTTTTACATTTTCAGAGCCCCTAACGTTAAGGATGACTCCAAACTGACATCCGTGTCTGTCTCGAGTTATTACCATGTGCACACACGTTTTTTTAATTTGGACAACTGATCCTACCTCCTGTGGACTCCTTGAGTCCCCCTCAACAGCTTGGTGCTCCAGGTGAGCCCCTCAAAAAGGAGCACCTGTACCCTGATATTCGAAGGTGGTCGACATCTCCGAAATTCCCGTCTCCCGAAATTGAGGCTTGATTAACCTCCACGATCCACGATCACATTGTATGTGATAATTTGCCTGTGATTCGAGGGACGTGGGACAGAGGGGACTAGACTTACGGGTGTTGTGGGTGAGTCCAAAGTGGCCAGACTGACGGGTGGTCTCGGCTGAGGGTCCAAACTTAGATAAAGTACATAGAAGGTCACTAAGAGGACTCGGATCGGTTGTATATGTGTTTAGAAATGAACTGTTTAAAGGCCCTTTTAGACGGGCCGATAAAGTCTCCCTGAACGAGCGCCGATCAGCGACATCGGCGCTCGTTCAGGGAGCCTTTACACGGCCCGATGAATCGAGCGCCGGGCCGCACGAGTGATCGCTGTATCGCTCGTGCGGCCTGGAAGCTCCATGCTGTCAGGCGCACATCGCCTGTTTACACAGGGCGATGTGCGCCCGACAGATCGGATCTTTTGGTTTTTACAAAAGATCCAATCAGCCGACGAACGAGCGTTTTGCTCGTTCGTCGGCTGATTAGGGCCACTTTTACACGGGCCGATTATCGGCACTAGCGTTCCTAGGAACGAATTTTCGGCTGATAATCGGCCCGTGTAAAAGGACCTTAAGTTTTGTTAAACCTAATGTTATATGTGTGTGTTCAAGTATGAAAGATTTGTGACCATGGCATTATAGATTAGGACAGTAATGAAAGAATAAGCATTGTAACCTAGTGTGGGCCAATATGGCTAGCATTAAGAAGATATGTTGGCCATAAAGTATTGTCTGGTTGATGTGAAAAGTTTAACATGTTTGAAGAAGGTTTGAAGTAGGTTGAACCTTGAACAATGCCCTCTCTTTGTCTAGGCAACAGATAGTTGTATTGCATAACTTTCATCCCCCAGCTACTCTCCTTGTCTGGCTTTGTTTGTTGAAGTCTCAGGAAAGCTGGATGAATCCTTGAGAGATAAGAGTCAGGAAAGGGGGGCTGAAGGCTGTGGTGGGCTGATTCCATCCCCCAAGCCTTAGCCCAGTCTGCTAGACAAACATTCCTTAGATAAGAGCAAGATAAATCACCCCCCTTTCCGTATAATTAAAAAATAAATACCTAAATAACAATAAATATAGACATCATGGGTATCACCGTGACCGAAAACGCCTGTACTTTTAAAATATATTTAAAAATTCTAATACGGCGAATTGTGTGGTGGAAAAAAGCGTCAAAATGGCGATTTGCTGTTTTTTGTCGCTTTTTTTCCAAAAAATTTTTTAAAAAAAAATTATCAAAAAGTCATACACACCCCAGAATGGTATCAATAAAAACTTCAGATCGCCCTTCAAAAAATGAGCACTCATACAGCTCCGTACACATAAATACCAAAAAGTTATAGGGATCAAGATATGACAAAAAAATAAAAAAGTCCAACTTTATAATTATTTTATCAATATCAAAACGCAGGAAAAACTATACATATTAGGTATCGCCGGATTCGTACTGACCAGTAGAATGAAAGTAACTGGTCAGTTTTAATGAACATCGAACGCTGTAAATAAAAAAAACCTGTAGAACTGTAGCGGAATAGCGTTTTTTTTGCAATTTCACCCGATTTGGAATTTTTTTCCCGCTTCCCACTACAAATGATGTGTGACAAGAAGAACAAAGACTATGTGTGTTTAACTCTTACTGGCTTGCTGGGGAATGTCCCGCCTTTCTTCCTGTGTGTATATACGTTTGGTAATAAACGGAGTCAGCCCAGAGTATCTCAGAGCCCCTAACGTGAAGGATGACTCCAAACTGACATCCGTGTCTGTCTCGAGTTATTGCCGTGTGCGCACAAGTTTTTTAATTTGGACAACTGATCCGACCTCCTGTGGACCCCTTGAGTCCCCCTCAACAGTAGCACAAATTTTGGTAAGTATCACAACTTGTAAATGCTTTCTGTAGCCAGCCAAGAGTCTTTCAATTCTTGTTTGATTGATTTTCATCTATTCTTCCTTGTAAAAGTCTTCCATTTCTGTGAGATTCCTGGGACATCTTGCATGTACTACTCTTCTAAGGTCTATGCACAGATTTTTAATGCTGCCCAGATCAGGGGACTGCGAGGGCCATGGTAAAACCTCTCGATGTAGTATATTGCAGATTTTGAAATGTGTTTTGGATAATTATCCATTTGTAGAAGCCATCCTTCTTTCAACTTATGCTTTTTCACATCTTCAGCTTAACTGTTCACAGTAACAGTAAATGTGACCAGGGGTACCCAAACTTTTGCATACCACAATATTTCAACCTCGCCAGCTTCTTATGCTCTATAATATTCTGCCTTAAGCTCAGACACCATACTCAGCCTGACAGGTTCTTTTTAAAGTCATTCCTCAGACGCCTAAAGCTGGAGACCCCGTTCCACTTAGAGTAAATAGAGTTCAGGGTAAAATTCATTTTGCAACTTGGTACAAAGGTCTGTGCACCAGCGCCACACATGTGAGCTTACCCCCTCTGCAGCAGTCTCAGATAGGAAGCTATGTGGGTTTAGGGTCGCAGAGTATGATGCTATGTAAGCTTAGTGTGGCACAGTATGATGTCATGTAGGTCTGGGGTGGCACAGGGGGCACTGCAGGTTCATATTGGAACAGTATGGTGCTATGTAGTTTTAGAGTAGCACAGTGGACTCTTAGGATCAGGTTGGCACAGTCTGATCTCATGTAGATTTAGGGTGATACACTCGGATATCATGTAGGCCAGCAGAGCCCCAGGTGGACTGACCTTAGTCTCATTCAAAGAAGATTTTAAGTGCAGCTTTTTTTCTGAGGAAGCCGCTAGGACAAGAAACATGTGGATCTTAAAAACCACACAGTGTTTTTTATTCTGCACATATACACACAGATTTTACTTACCTTGCTCCCCGACACCCCCTTGGCTTCTGATGCAGATACTGCCACCGCTGCATCTCCTCGTCAAGAGGATGAAAACATCCAGCGATGGGGGGGGGGGGGCTTTGGTTTGGGTAGCCAATAGCAGGCTGCTATGGGGTGAGCTTTCCTAGCATCACGGGTGACACTAGGGAGGCTTGTCCCCATCGTAGCCTGATATTGGCTGACCAAACCCCTCCACCGGATGTTTTCATCCGCACAATGAGGAGACGTCGGGGATCGAGGTAAGTACAATCTGTGTAAGGGGCCTGGGCATATGGGGGGCATTATAAGGGTTGGATAACCCTTTTAATAGGGGTAAGGTTATGTATGCAGGTAGCCCTTTTCTACTGACCACTATTGCCCTGCAGTATCTATAACTGTATGCAACTGAATTTTTGGATACTGATCATTATTTTTGTGATCCAGCTACTTTTTCTAATTAACTGTTCTATAGTTACTTTGTGTACAGCTACTGTTATTTTTAAGTCCCATCCACCATATACTGTATGTTACTATATCTCAGGAAAACCACAACTTTTCTGTTGTAGTCACTCATCTTTTGAATGTTTTATATTAATTGTGTCTCAATAAAATATTAGATATTGTCTTTACAATTTAGCTTTAGTGACTTTGGCTCTCTTTTTTGTAGGTTTTTTGCTGAACGTGAGTGTGCATTTTATTGGGGTATACACTATGGGGCGCATTTATTTAATAAACCCCTAAGCTGGAGGTGGATCTGCCGGAGTTATGAACAGGGACTGGCCTCTACATAATTTAGGCGGATCTTCCGCCAGCTCTAAGTGCTAGACAGCTTCTTAGCTGTCTTACATTTAGATCTTTTTATATGCCTAAAACAGGCATAGAAAATGATGAATGAGATGGGCCTGCCAGTCCGTCCCCTTCCCTGCCCACACTACGCCAACTTTTTTAGACCTGCCGTGAGCGGGGAGAAGTCGCAGATTGTGGTGCAATCTGTGCAATCCATTATTTCTATCCTAAAAGGTTTTCTGAGATCTTTACTGATCTGATTGGTAGGGGTCTAACTCCCGGCAATCCCCAATGATCAGCTGTTTGAGAAGGCACCGGAGCTTGCAGTTGCACTCCGGACTTCTCAGAGCTCACCATTTGATAGCTGCTGTGCTTGGTATTGACTCTCACCCTCATTCACTTAAATGGGCCCAAGCTGTGCCTAGGCCATGTGACCAATGAATGTGATGTCTCATGTCCTCCGGAAAGCTGTGAGAAGGCCGCGGTGCTACTGCAGCAACCAGGCTCATCTATCTGTCTTGTCTAACTGCTATTCTGATGCCTCCACCCTATGCCAATCACTGCACTGTTTCCCATACAGTACACAATTCAATTTAAATTTCTCATTCTCCACAAAGCCCTTCACAGTGCTGCACCCACCTACATCTCCACTCTCATTTATGTCTACCACCCTACACGTGCTTTACACTCTTCAAATGATTTACGACTAACATTGTCCATAATCTGAACCTCTCACTCCTGTCTGTAAGACTTCTCCCGGACTGCACCAGTTCTCTGGAATGCTCTCCCCCAAGCAATTAGGTTAATTCACAACCTAGACAGTCTTGGGTGCTCCCTAAAAACACATCTTTTCACATCATCTAATCTAAAACTTCTCCATTCACCCCCCTCTTTCAACATAACTCTTCTCAACCTGATCTATCATGATCCACCACACCCCATACGCTAAGAAGCACTACAGATATCGTCTGGTGATGTTTCATGCATCTTTATATCTACTCCACTATTGGGTTCAGATGGCCGGACCAACAAAACAAGCACTTTTAACCTTATGTGTCACCCCTATCTCCTCATAGATTGTAAACCCTTGTGAGCAGGGCTCTCATTTCTCGTTTTACTTGTTGCTATGTAATGTATGATTTTCTTGTTACATGGACCCTCTGATTGCTGGAGAATAAGTGCTGCAGAATAAGTTATCACTATTAATTAAAAAAGACATAAAAAATATATGAGACATAAAATAAAAATTTAAAACACCATAAGAGATTTGTGTATGCTTTGTGTGAACAGTGTTGGCTATATACTGTTCTATACAATACTGAACGTTCTAACGTCATTCTGCTTATGACCAGCGTACTAACCTAGGATCATCATAACTTCCAGCAAAGTATCAAGTACAGTGATGTCTCCACTTTCTACTATTTCACCACTGATCATATAGAATCTGCTACTCAGGGATCAGGCCGGTTCTCAGTGACAACTACAAGCCTATGCTTTCACAACTGGCACAGAGAACACTGAAAGCCATCCCCAAATCCATTAAAGAGAGCGGGGACTAGCGGCACGTTGTAATGTAGATTCATGCTTGCAGGCCTTCAGATACCCTTCCCTGGAGGGAGCAGATTATTTCCATGAAGTTTATCACAATTCTCAGTTCTGTTCTGCTAGTTAGTTGGTATATACACATCGTCTTAAAATAAAGATTTAGTGTTTTAATAAAAGAGTAGTTAAACCCACGTTATACAACATAGCATAACTAAATAAAGCAAGAAACTGTCTTTCATAAATGTTAGCACCGAATATTAAAGTGCTTTATGTACCAGCACAGCGCCTGGAAGACGAGAGGAATCCTATACCATGCATGACTTTATTTTTTATTTTTTACTAATCAAAACTATATACTGAAACACATTCTCTTTTTCTAATCTGTTTTTTTTTTATGATTGCAGATTATTTCCTGTATATGATAATGAGAGCAGTCACTTTCCCCGAGCTGTGATCATCACCAAAAATAAGTTTATAGGATATATTAAGTATAAATCTTGATTTAAACGACACGGTCACTTTCTGAGGATACACTCCCTTTTCGGCTACCCATCGCACCCAAACTGGGTTTACCAATGGAAACCAGTCACAGTAGCAGCAGTAGATGAGATCTTAACAAATCTTATCTACAAGCTGCTGAAATTGCTGGCACATAAACTGTAATCAGGCGCGGATTTTAAAATTCATGGCATGACAATTTATTTTGCAGATTTTCACTCCATTGAATCTGAGGGGTGAAATCAAACGCGTAATCAATGCGTAATCCATGTGGATTTTTTTTTTGCAGTAAAAATATCCGCCCCGGGTTCAAGGATCCTTAATGTGAGGAATATGCAGTGTAATATTATAGCAGCAAATTAGATGAGATGTTAACAGATCTCTTCTATGAGCTGTGGACGTTGTCTGCATCTAAATGTATTTGGTGGATTACCATTGTGCAGTTTTCTGGTTTCAATATCAGGGGTGAACTCCATAGCAATACATTTACTGGTACTGTGCCTGGTGACAAATAATAGCGGCTACACACATCCTAGTGCTCACTGACTGATTCTGCGGCCACCAATCTAATAAGATATGCAAAGAGGGTGGGGAGAATTTATCATAGACCAGCATTTTACAGCGGTCTATCACACCTCCATGCGCTGCCAGAAGTTGCGCCTAATTTATGACAAGGCGCATACCTCATCATAAATAAGAAGCCGCTCTGGCAGTCCATGCGCCTAAACTAAAATCTATGGCGCAGATTTCAGTCTTCTTTTACAGCAGAAGACTGGCATAAGATAAGTATGCCAAGGCCACTGGCCACGCCACCTCCCTCGTCATGACCCCTTCTTGGGGAAGTGGTGAGGACAGTAGAGAGACACCACTTGTGACTAAATTTGCAGTGTTTATGACTTTTTTTTTTTCACCAGAAAACTGAAAAATGATTATTCCTCATCTCTAATGCCTCTTTCTCCACTTACCAGAGACGTTAACTCACTATTGAACTGTCGGTAACTGTTCAGTATTTCTGCACTCACTGAAAAGCAACAAGAATACAAGGCCTGAAAAGCCTTTGAGCTTCTTACCATATTATACAGACGAGAGCTGCACAGAGTGTGTGGAGGAGAGGCCTTCATACATTTACATAAGACCCTTCTGGTGAACACACCATCTTCTAGTGAGTATTATACTATCTGAGTCGAGCTCTTTATTGATAATAGCACTGCTGAGGCTTTTCAGCGCAAAATACTAAACACTGCTGCGTTTTCACTTTTTTTTTTGGGTCGCATCATTTGTATATAAAGGGCTCACGCGTACAGCCATATGTTTGGGCCACACCCAAGCCACATTTTCTGCGGATCTGTGCCCCCGGTTCTCTTTTGTCGCCCTGTATGCTAATTAATAGCATCGGTAGAGGGAGGAGGAGACAGCTGTGTTTCTCAGGGGGAGTACAGGAAGAAGGAGATGCCCCCTGAGAAACGCAGCTGTCTCCTCCTCCTTGTACCGATGCTATTAATTAGCATACAGGGCGACAAAAGAGAACCGGGAGCACAGCGAGGGAACAGAGCAGCGCATTTGGAAAAAAAAATTTACTGCCAGGACATCTACTGATCATGCCCCACACAGCCAGGTACTAATATTGTAATGTCAGGACCCATGAAAGGTCCTCTTTAAGTATGAGACAATAAGAACATATGATGTGCCTGTGGGTGGAGCATACATTGTAATGGCACCAACAGAAGATAGTTTTGGGTTTCTTTGTATTTTCATTTCTTTTCTTATTTTTTTTCTTGTCCTTGCAGAAAATTTTCTGTTGATGAAGAGCAGGGATATGGAAATAGGGCTATGAAGACTTCTATCTGACACACACAGATACAGTGCCTCCCTTAAAATAACCATTAAAGTAACGCAAAGCAAAAACCCCTTATAGTCTATAAAAATAATTCACTCACCATCATTTTTTCAAACAGCGCCAAGATTTCCTTATCTGACAGCTGCTTCTGAGGAAAGTCTTCATATTCCGGCGATGTGGACCAGTCGCTGCCAGTGTTGGAGCTCTTCACATAATGCAAATTAGGCCGATCTTTTCTGCTTCCAGGAATTCTAATGCTGGCAAATCTATCCAACTGCAAATAAATGAAGATTTGATTAATTGCTGCAAACAGAGGGAAAATACCTCAAAGTATGAGTTCAGAAAATAAATCCTGTGGCGTGACTGCCAGGCGTCGCTTTAAAACAAGACTTCCACTTATAGGTTTAGAGGGGGAAGGAAATCTCATTTTGAGGTTATTAAAATAAATCTTATTTTACGGATTCAGTGCAAAGTTAGAGCGCAGTGCTTCCTTCCAATGAGAATCTAGTAGAGATATGCATGCCAGAGAGGGAAAGATCTTACCAATTTGCATCTTATGCTATGCAACAACTTTCACTGTCAAAATTGTATATCAATAATAAAATGAAGAAAAAAAATATGTCACTATAGATGGATATCTTAACTATAAGGCTTCATGCAGACGGAAGCATTACAACTCCATAATTCATACACTTGGACGTGCATAGGGCCCTTACGTACCTCAGTATACCTTCTTACCTATATGGAGGCATAGAGGTTTCTTCTGTTGGATTCTATATGAATGTATGAGCTATCAGAGGCTGTGTGTACCAAGCTTTCCTCCCTTAGAAGCACAGCTCATGTGAGTGTACTCCTGTACAATCAAGCAGGAAGTCTTTATTGTACCCTCCGTATACCTTCCTACCTAAATCGTAGGCATGCAGAGTTTTCTTCTGTTGGATTCTATGTGCATGTATGAGCCACCAGAGGCTGTGTGCACCAAGCTTTTCTCCCTTTGTAGCACTGCTCCTGTGAGTGTGCTGCTGTACAGATGTGCATGAGGCGTGGGGGAGAAGAGTTATGCAAACTGTTCAAACTGCGAACTTACCAGAAAGAAAAAAAAAAAAAAAGAAAAAAGAAAAAACTCACATCATCACATGACATTAGATTATAAATGACAGACTAAAACTAGCCCATTCACTTTAGATAGCCGATGGTCACCTGAAAGCTATCGCTCTTGAACCTCCATAAACATGCATACTCAGCTTGGCAGAGTATGCATGTGATCTCAAAGGGTAGACGGGAATAAGCTGCTGCTAGAAACCTCTGGCTAGACAAAATATATTGTAAAGTTTGAGTGGATCTATAAACCAGAGTACATAATGCTGTCAGTGTTATCCAACTCTAAGGCCTCTTTCACATGTACGATACGGATTGGCTCCGGATGCGTTCAGCGTGCATTCAGTGAAACTCACACCATTTTTCAAGCAAGTTCAGTCTGTTTTGTCTGCGATTGCACTCAGTTGTTAGTTTTTTTCCGCGCGGGTGCAATGTGTTTTGATCCGTTTTTCACACGTGTGATAAAAAACAGAAGGTTTACTTGCTTGCGGATGCAATGCATTTTTCACTGAAGCTTCATTCACTTCTATATGGCCAGGGCTGCGTGAAAAAAAAAAAAAAAACTAACACTCATGTACACAGACCCATTGAAATTAATGGGTCAAGATTCAGTGCGGTTGCTATGCGTTCACGACACGCATTGCACCCGCGTGGAAAACTCACTCGTTTAAACGAGGCCTAAGGATTACATATCATCATAAATCAATATTATACAATGTGACCCGGTCAGTATGGGAGTCCGCAGACACGCTGCGAGTTCAACGTGTTGAACTCGCTCGTGTGAAACCAGCCTAAGAACTCCGCCTACAGCTGTAGAGGAGACTCATCAAGACAAGTGATGCAGTTTAGCGTACACAACAAGGGTGGCTGCATACAATGCAGATTTATGTGTAAAAAATCTGCACCAAAGCCACACACCAAAAAAAACAAAAATCCCACATAAATCCACACTATTTATTTTCATTTTGGTGTTTTTATAAGTTTTTTTGGTACAGATTTCACCCTTCCATTGAAAAGGATGAAATTCATACAAAGAAATGTAACATTTAACATTCTGCAGATTTCAAAATTTCAGCACAGAACAAAAAAGCAAAGTGCGCATAAAATGTATCTAATCTCATACACTTTGCTGATACTGTATTACAGTGAGGTTTTTACGCACAAAAATCTGCATGGAAAAACCACACTTAATCTGCATTGTGTGCACGTAGCCTAAGGCTTACACCAGCAGATCATCTAGATTGTCGGGAGGGAAGTGTTCCATCCTGGCAATTGCCTGCTCATCAGTGGAGGAGACCGCTGCTATTACATGTAGCGATCTCCTCCTCAGTATGGGGAGGAGGGATCGCTAATGCTATCACTAGTCCCCATACAGAATCAATATTTGCCAGCAGCACATCGTGATTACACAGCACGATCTGCCACCAGCAAACAATGATTTTTAAATATGCTGAAAGATTCCAATCACCCGATGAACGAAACGGCACGGGCACACTGCGAGTGCCATCTCCTCAGAGCGGATAGGCGGGTGTCGGACCCATGCCGAACTGATATTGATAACCTATCCTGAGGATAGGTCATTAATATTAAAGCTGCTTTCACACATCAGTGTTTAGTCAGTAATTTTCTTCAGTGATTGTGAGCCAAATCCAAGCACGGGCCAAAAACACAGAACAGGAGCAGATCTTTCCCTTATACCTTATCTCTCTGTAGTCTCCATTCCTGGTTTTGGCTCACAGTCACAGATGCAAATCACTGGTCAAACACTGACTGTGTGAACGCATCTAACTAATTAAAGGTCTCAGCTAAAAAAAAAAAACTAATCAACAATACATCAAGAAATAATAAAATGAGGTGAAATGTAATCTACTTTTTTATTTCAGTTTCTGGAAAATATTAACAGCATGTTCTAGGAAGCCGTAACCTCTCTGGGACATGAAGTGCCCCTGGTTCAGCTTACATGCAATGGCAGAACTGTGAGATTTGTGAAGCGTGAAAAAACATGGCACCTGAGAATCGCGCTGTATTTTTCCCTCAGAGATCTTTTCCACTGGTCATCAGAACAAACTTGGCTTTCAGATCCTGCACCTACACCTATTAAATTATAATGGTCTTTCAAGTATGACAATTCTTCAAACACTTTTTGTTGATTAGATTTAGGTTCAGTTTTCCCAGACAGATATTGATTTTTGAAGCAGCAATTTAGATAACTGCTGTAGATTCTTACGTTCAAAACTAAACCAATTACCAGCACCTAAACAACAGAAAATAGACTAAATGAAAGACAATTACTAACGTAATATAAAGTTAAAGGGAAATAATCTATTTTCAGTATGAGATATACTATAGACTATTGAAAAAAAAAAAATCGGAAAGAAACACTCTATGGAGAATATTATCGGGCGCCTACACATTACACCTACTGGACCTTTTATGACCTCCCGTTTTAAATCCATAGGCATTTTATGGAGTTAGACCATCTTTTGCATCTAAAACCAGGGCTTTGGAGTCTGAGTCGGAGTCCATTTTGGTGGAGTCAGAGTCGGAGTCGTTATAAAATGGACCGACTCCGAAAATATGTAATAAATTGGTACATTTAGTTCAATGCAGTATGTGCTGAATATATTTTCATAAGAATTTGAGAAAATCACTAAATGTCCTATAAATGTCTGTTCTATTCCTGAACTAAGGATCTAGGCTTTTAGTTGAGATGAATGTGTGCTGCCCTTTATGTAGATGCTCAGTAATGAAGCTCCTCTGCTACAGATCTACTAGAGAAAACAGGACAGGTCAGTAGATTTTACTTTAGTCATGAACTATAGACAGTTCAGCAGGTCTCTCACTGTAAACAGGTTTCTATGGTAACCTGCAGACTAAAACGACTGCTATCTGATTGGCTGAGAGCAGTGAAGAATGATTTGACTGAGCTCTGAGTGATTAACTGCAGTAAGCAAAAGGTAGACGTGTTGTGAGGACTGAGAAGGATGGCTTTACCTGTAATTGTGTTAGAGATCACAATTTCCTGCTCTGTCAGAGTAAGTTAATATATGCTAATAACTGCTGGAGACCCACCCATGGGCTGAGAAGACAGAGTGAGTACAAACTGCCTGTCAGCCAGTGAATCAACCTGCTGAGAAAACTCCTTTAAGGCAAGTACTTCTTATTCTTAGTATATCTAAACTTTCAATAAACTGTGCATAAATCAATTGCCCAGTGCATGTTCTCTCTGTATGCTTCATGTTTTAGTTTGTTTTCCTCTGATTAAAAAACCTAGGGCCTTATGTATGAAAAATGTCTAGGTGTAGAAGTTTCTTTGTTGCCCATAGAAACCAATTAGAGCTCCCCTTTCATTTCATATAGTACTCTGGAGAAATGAACACTATGCTTCCCAAAAAAGTTGGAAGCATACAAATTGTCTAAAATGTCTTGGCATGCTGAAACTTTGAGATTCCCCTTTGCAGCTGATTCCTAAAAAACAATCCCATAGCATTACCACTCCTCTACCAAACTTTACAGTTGGTACAAAGCAATCAGGTTGGTAACATCCTCCTGGCATTCACTAAGTCCAGACAGACTGCCAGATAGACAAGAGAAGAGACAAAACACTCCTACAGAGTGCAGGGTGCTTTACACCACTCCATTCGACGCTTGGCATTGTGTTTGGTGATGTAAGGCTTCAATGCAGCTGCTTGTCCATGGACACCAAGGCATGAAGCTTCCAACACAATGTGCTATAATGTCTGAGGAGATTTGGAGCTCTGCAGTTATTTGGTCAGCAGACACAAAATTAAAAAAATAATAAATTAGCATGTTAGTCTCCTATGGAGCAGCTGTCAAGCAAGTGCCTAACTGCTCTATTTGTGAGGCAAGGAAGAATGGGAGACTCAGGACCCAGATCCGCAGAACACTGACACCGGCCATGTGCATTCTGCATTTTGCGGAATGAAACGACTGACTCCTAATAGAACAGTTCTATCTTTGTCCGTTTAGCAGCCAATAATAGGACATGTTCTATTTTTTTGCGGAACCACCATGCAGATCCGAAATGTACATTAACCCCTTGGCGACCAGCGCCGTAATAGTACGGTGCTGCGGCAAGGTGCTAGACGCCCAGCGCCGTACTATTACTGAGCGCTGATCGTGCGGGTGCAGGAGCTGCGCCCGCCGGAACAGAGTCGGGGGTCCGGCTGTGCCCAGGTGCCGGACCCCTGAGGAATGTGCCAGCATCGGTGAAAACACCGATGCCGGCGTAACCCTTCATGTGCCGCGGTCAGCGCTGACCGCGGCAAATGCGATGCGGGCGGTCGGAAAGGGGTTGCCATCGGGTCCCCGCGCTGCTGTGACGGGGACCCGATGGCTGAGATAGCAGCCGGATGCCTTCCTTAGGCATCCGGCTGCTATCTACGGAAGCCTGTGAGATCCAGCCCCCTGGATCTTACAGGTAGTGTGCTGGAAGTGTATTACATTGAGTAATACACTTCCAGCCAATGCATTACAATACAAAAATATTGTAATGCATTGTAAGCGGATCAGACCCCCAAAAGTGAAAAAAAAGTGTAAAATAAGAAAGTAAAAAAAAGTGAAAAAAATAAAGTTTTACAAAAAAAAGTTTCAAGTCCACCCCCCAAAAAAAGCGTCATTTTTACAAAATAATATAAAAAAAAATTGTAAAAAACTGTGAAAAAAAAAAATAGACATATTAGGTATCGCCACGTCCGTATCGACCGGCTCTATAAAAATAGCACATGATCCACCCCGCCAGGTGCACGCAGTAAAAAAAAAAAAAAAAACTGTGCCAAAACAGACATTTTTTGGTCACCTTCCCTTACAAAAAGTGTAATAGCAGGTGATCAAAAAGGCGTATGTACCCCAAAAGGGTACCAATCAAACCGTCATCTTGTCCCGCAAAAAAATTAGACCCTACCTAAGACAATCGCCTGAAAAATAAAAAAAATATGGCTCTCAGAAAATGGGAACACAAAAAAATTTTTTATTTTGTTCAAAAATGTATCTGTGTAAAACTTTCCAAAAATAAAAATTATACACATATTGGGTATCGCCGCGTCCGTAACAACCTGCTCTATAAAAATATTGCATGAGATGGCCCCCCAGGCGAACGCTGTAAAAAACAATTTTAAAAAACTAAGCCAAAACAGACATTTTTCCCTTTTGCCTCACAAAAAGTGTAATAGCAGGCGATCAAAAAGGCGTATTTACCACAAAATGGTACCAATCAAACCATCATCTTGTCCTGCAAAAACGACACCCTACCTGAGACAATCGCCTGAAAACTGAAAAAAATATGGCTCTTTGAAAATGGCAACACAAAATAATGATTTTATTCTGTTCAAAAAATAAATCTAATGTGTAAAACTATCCAAAAATTAAAAAGTTAGACATATTTGGGTATCGTCGCGTCCGTAAAAACCTGCTCTATAAAAATATTACATGAGATGCCCCCCCCCCCCCGGGTGAATGCTGCAAAAAATAAAAACTATGCCAAAACAACCATTTTTTTCCCTCTTGCCTCACAAAAAGTGTAATAGCAGGAGATAAAAAAGGTGTATTTACCCCAAAATGGTACCAATCAAACCGTCATCTTGTCCTGCAAAAACGATACCCTACCTGAGAATCGCTCTTTGAAAATGGCAAAACAAAAGAAAGATTTTATTCTGTTCTAAAATGCAGCTAATGTGTAAAACTTTCCAAAAATAAAAAAGTCAGACATATTGGGTATCGTCGCGTCTATAAAAATATTACATGAGATACCCCCCAGGTGAATGAAGTAAAAAAAAAATTTAAAAAAAAACATGCCAAAACAGCTATTTGTTTTCACCTTGACTCACAAAAACTGTAATACCAAGCGATCAAAAAGTCTTATGTACCCCAAAATGGTACCAATCAAACAGTCATCTCATCCCGTAAAAATGAGCCCCCACATAAGACAATAACTCAAAAAATAAAAAATCAATGGCTCCCGCAAACCAATCCATCAAAATCTGTTCTGCAAAATCCATATGGCGCTCCTTCTGTTCTGAGTCCTGCCATGTGCCCCCACAGCAGTTTACCACCACATATTGGGTGTTGCCGTATTCAGGAGAAAATGGGTAACAAATGATGTGGTGCTTTTCTCCTGTTACCTCTTGTGAAAATGAAAAATTTGGGGCTAAAGCAACATTTTATAGGGAGAAATGAAACTTTTCATTTTCATAGCCAAGTGTTTCCAAATTCCGTAAAACGGTTAGGGGGCCAAAGTGGCTAGTGCCCCCCTTAATATATTCTTTGAAGGGTGTAGTTTCCAAAATGAGGTCACTTTTTGAGGGTTTCCACTGTAGGGCTACGTCAGGGTCTCTCAATTACAAAATGGTGCCTAAAAACTATTCTAGCAAAATCTGCCTCCAATATACATATGGCGCTCCTTTCCTTCTGACCACTGCCACAAACCCATAGAGACGTTTACCACCACATATGGGGTATTTCTGTAAACTGCAGAATCAGAGCAATGTATATTGAGTTTTAGTTTGCTGTTAACCCTTGCTGTGTTGCAAGAAAAAAATTATTAACATGAATAATCTACCAAAAAAGTGAAATTTTGAAATTTCACCTCCATTTTCCTTTAATTCTGGTGGAACACCTCAAGGGTTAACAACGTTTGTAACAGCAGTTTTTTATAACTTGAGGGGTGTAGTTTCTAAAATGGGGTCATTTATGGTTGGTTTCATTATGTAAGCCCCTCAAAATCACTTTATATCTGAATTGGTGCTTAAAAAAATGGTTTTGGAAAATTTGGTGAAAATTTGAAAAATGGCTTCTAAACTTCTAAGCCCTCTAACGTCCTAAAAAAGTAAAATGACATTTACAAAATGATGCCAACATAAAGTAGACATATGGGGAATGTAAAATAACAACTATTTTTGAAGGTATTACTGTGTATTTTGAAAGTAGAGAAATTGAAATTTTGAAATTTGCACATTTTTCCAAATTTTTGGTAAATTTGGGATTTTTCATAAATAAGGGTGAAATATATTGACTCAAATTTATGACTGTCATGAAGTACAATGTGTCACAAGAAAACAATATCAGAATGGCCTGGATAAGTAAAAGCGTTCCAAAGTTATTACCACATAAAGTGACATGTCAGATTTGCAAAAAATTGCCTGGGCATGAAGGTGAAAACAGGCCCGGGGTTGAAGGGGTTAACACAGACAATGCTATCAATCACTGAGAACTCGCCAGTGTACAGATATCAGTGACTGACAGCTATCTATGTATACACACTTACACAGAGAATGCTATCAATCACAGATAACACCTCCCTGTATACAGATATCGGTGACTGATAGCTATTAGAGATGAGCGAGTAGTGAAATATTCAAAAGTTCGAATTTCGATTCGAATAGACCGCGTTATTCGACTATTCGACCGAATATCGAATCCCATTATAGTCTATGGGAAAAAAATGCTCGCCACTTGGAAATCTCAATTCGACCACTTGGAGGTCACCAAGTCCACCCTGAAACCTCAGAAAATGATGCCAACACTGCTGGAATGCAACTGGGACAGCAGGGGAAGCATGTCTGGGTGCATATAACGCGCCCAAGTCGCACTATTACGCCACTATCACAGCCTCTCAACAATACACTCCAAACACAATATAACTTCTATGTAAAGCGAGACAATACAAGGAAACTTTCTTTCCTCTACATTGCCATGGACCCCAAGCCAAACTGTACAAAAAAGAAAAAATTCTGCACAACCACAGATGGCATAGGCAAGGGGGAAAGCAAATAGACCCACCCCTAATTGTCATTGTGTGTGAGATGTGGTCAGACATGTCTTCTTTAAAATGTAAAAACAACTCAAACACATGTAGAAGCCTTAAAATGCCCAAATTGTTGGCGCTTGAGATGTTGCCATTTAGGCTTGTAGAAATGAAAGCTTTCTGCAACCTGATGGGGGCTGCCATCCATCAGTATCCTGTCCCTAGCCATCACTATTTTTCCCTCTGTGCCATCCCTGCCTTGCCCTAGCACATGTCCCAAAACATCATCCACGCCCGAGTAACACGGTTACTGCAAAAGGCCATTTGACCACCAACACTTGGACAAGCGTTTGAGGCTGGGGATGCTACATCTGACAGCACACTGGGTGAATGTTGTGGAGGCGGAGACAGGCAAACCTGCTACCCCCACCCAAGTTTTGGACCTTGGTTCTGTCAGGATTTCCGCAACCCTTACAGACAGCTCGGCAAACCCCTCCTTCTCCTTCTAGATTTGTTAAATCTGTCCACCACCCAGTCAAGTCCACAAAGTCCATAGCCTGCAGAAACTGCAGGGACCTCACTCTGACCCTCCTTCCTCCCACCCTGCCCAATGTTATCAACCGAGTGTTCCCACCATGTCCACTCCCAGGAGCTCTTCTCAGGTCCCTTACCTGATTTTGACTCCTCGCCAGTCCTGCAAGAATCGCAGGAGCTATCTGAGGATTTTGTTTGTTCTGATGCCCAAACACTGGAGCAAGCTCCATCTCTAGCTGATGGTGGTGTGGAACGGGCACTAAAGTGTAAAATGATTAGGGACGATGATGAGACACAGTTGCCAGCAAGGGAGGCTGTTGGTATGTCGGGTGGGCCGGAGGAGGAGCAAAGTGAGGCAGTGTAAGAGGAGGTGGTTGAGTATGACAAAGTCAGTGACCCGACCTGGCCCAGTGTCATGTCTAGCAGGTAAAGCAGTGGGGATGTTGAGGGATGCGTAGGACCGCAAAAGGCAGGAAGAGGCCGTGGGGTGGCCAGAGGCTTATGGAGAAGGCAGGCTAGAGCCCGCAGGGCCGCATCTCTTCCCTATAACAGGCCCCCACACAAAGCTCTCCCATCGAGGGCTCTTAGGTCCTTGTTGTGAAGATATTTTAATGAGTGCGCAAAGTTAGCTTGAGGTGAGACCTTGAAAAAATTATATGGAGGCCCTTGAGGTGAGCCCTCGAAAAAATTATGTGGAGGCCCAAGAGGTGAGACCTCTTAAAAATTGTGTGGAGGCCCAAGAGCTGAGACCTCTTAAAAATTGTATGGAGGCCCAAGAGCTGAGACCTCTTAAAAATTGTTTTAAGGCCCAAGAGCTGAGACCTCTTAAAAATTGTATTAAGGCCCAAGAGGTGAGACCTCTTAAAAATTGTTTGTAGGCCCAAAAGCTGAGACCTCTTAAAAATTGTATTAAGAGCTGAGCCATAATCATTTTTTCTTTTTTTTTTTTTAATGGAGCAATTCTACGGCGGTTAAGGAGGAGGAGGAGGAGTTGGAAATGGCACTTCATACAGATGGCACTTCACTTTCGGCTGCTTTCCACTGTTGTAGAAGCAAAGTCCGGGTCAATCCACTTGCTGTTCATTTTGATTAGCGTCAGCCTGTCGGCACTGTCGGTTGACAGGCGGCTGCGCTTATCGGTTATAATGCCCCCGGCTGCGCTGAACACCCTTTCTGATAGCACGCTGGCGGCAGGGCAGGCAAGCACCTCCAAGGCGTACAGGGACAGTTCCAGTCACGTGTCCAACTTGGAGACCCAGTAAGTGTAGGGCGCCGAGGGATCGGGGAGGACAGGGGTACGGTCTGCCAGGTACTCCCGCAACATCCGCCGATACTTGTCCCTCCTGCTGATAGTGGGCCCCGCAGTGATGGAAGTTGCACGAGGGGGTGCCATGAACGTGTCCCACACCTTGGAGAGTGTTCCCCTGGTGGCTGTGGGCCTGATCGATGTTGTCAGACTCTGGGAGACACTGTCCTCTCTGCCGCCAGCGATGGTGGGTGGGAAAATCTCCATCATGTTCTGCACGAGTTCCCTCTGGTATTCCAGCAATCGATTCGTCCTCTCCTCTACCGGAATAAAAGAGGAGAAGTTATCTTTATACCTGGGGTCCAGGAGTGCGAAGACCCAGTATAGTTTGTTCTCCAATATCCGGACAACACGTGTGTCCCGGGAAAAGCAGCCCAGCATGAAGTCAGCCATGTGTGCCAGACTCTGAATAGGCATGACGTCACTGCCCCCACCAGAAGGATCATTTGCCATTTCCTCCTCTTCCGCCTCCTCTCCGCCCCATCCGCGCTGAACCAATGAGACGCACACAGCCTGACTGCTACCCTCGCCGCCAGCATCCTCCTCCTCTTCCACAGCCACCTCCACGTAGTCCTCCTCCTCATCCTCCTGCAACTGCCACCGAGAAGCAGACAAAAGTGTGGTCTGACTGTCTAGCTCCGTTGCGTCTCCTCCTACCCCCGTCTCCTCTGTGTGCAATGCGTTCTCCCTTATTGCGATGAGCGTTTCTTTAAGGACGCATAGGAGCGGGATGGTTAGGCTCACTATAGCGTCCTCGCTGCTGACCTTCTTGGTGGACTCCTCAAAGATACGCAATACATCGCATATGTCTGCCATCCATGGCCACTCGTGGTTGGCAAACTGAGGGAGCTGAGTTGGAGGCACGCGTGGATTCATCATCTGGTACTCCATCAATGCTCTCTGCTGCTCACACACCCTGGCCAACATGGAATAGGTGGAATTCCAGCGAGTGGGCAGGTCGCACAACAGCCGATGTTCAGGCAAATGGAGGCGTTGCTGGAGTTTTTTTAAGCTAGCAGCAGCTACAGTTGACTTCCGAAAGTGAGCGCACAAGCGCCGCACTTTCACCAGTAGCTCTGCCAGGTTGGGGTAAGTCTTTAAAAATTTTTGGACTACCAAATTAAAAACGTGGGCCAGGCATGGTACGTGATTGAGTTCGGCAAGCTCCAGAGCCACCACCAGGTTACGGCCGTTATCGCACACGACCATGCCTGGTCCTAGCTGCAGCGGCGACAGCCACATCTCCATCTGCTGCAATATGGCATCCCTCACCTCTGGGGCGCTGTGCTTCCTGTCGCCCAAGCTGATGAGCTTAAGCACCGCCTGCTGACGTCTCCCCGCACCAGTGCTGCAACGCTTCCAGCTAGCGGCTGAGGGCGATGTTAAGGCAGAGGAGGAGGAGGAGGAGGAAGAGGAGGGGGGTTTATCAGAACCCGTGCTGGCAATCTTGGGCGGGGGTGGTAGGTAGGCCGTCTCTGTTTGCGACCCCGTCCCCGCTTCCACAACATTCACCCAGTGTGCCGTCAAAGAGATGTAGCGTCCCTGGCCGCAAGCGCTTGTCCACGAGTCGGTGGTCAAGTGGACCTTTGCGCTGACTGCGTAACTCAGGGCCCGCCTGATGTTACGCGACACGTGCTGGTGCAGGGCGGGGACGGCACACCGGGAAAAGTAGTGGCGGCTAGGGACGGAATAGCGAGGTGCGGCAGCCGCCATCAGGTCGCGGAAGGCCTGCGTCTCCACAAGCCTAAACGGCAACATCTCCAGGGCCAGCAGTTTGGAGATGTGGCAGTTTAAGGCTTGGGCTTGGGGGTGACTCGAGGCGTACTTCCGCCTGCAGTCGAACGCCTGCGAGATGGACAGTTGATGGGACGAGGAGTATGAAGGTGCAGGCGAAGATGCGGGGGAAGGGGAGGCTGAAGGAGAAGGCCCCAAAGTAGCCGAGGCAGAGGCAGATGTGGAGGTGTCCTGGCTGGAGGTCTGGACCACAGTGGCAGCACACAACAAAGGGGAAGAGGCAGTGGCAGCAAGACCGGGCGCAGGTTGTATTGCGTTTGCTCTCTCCCACTCAGCCCAGTGCTTGACTTCCAAGTGACGCCGCATGCCTGAGGTGGTCAGATTGCTCTTCTCAGAGCCCCTACTCAGTTTTGAGTGGCAGAGTGCGCAAACCGCGCTCAGTTTGTCGTCTGCGCAAACATTAAAAAATCTCCACACCACAGAAGTATGAGGCCTCGATGGGGGAGCTTCGCGCGACTGCTTGCTGCCAGGAAGCGCTTCGGCCCTGCTGGCTATGGCCTGCCTTCTCTGTCTGGACTGTCCTCTGCCTCTTGCTGCCTTTTTCGGTGATGCGCAGACCACCACATCTCCACTGCTTTCCCCGCTGGACATCACCCCTGGCCAAGTGGGGTCGGTCATTTCGTCGTCCACCACCTCCTCTTCCACTTCCTCACTCTGCTCCTCCTCCTGCCCACTGGACATTCCAACAGCCTCCCTTGATGGCAACTGCGTCTCATCATCATCGCTCATGATAACAGATGCTGGTTCCGGGTCCATATCACCAGGAGATGGCGGATACTCAAGTGTTTGGGAAACACTACAAACAAATTCCTCTGCTAGCTCCTGGGATTCTTGCAGCACATCTGGAAAAGGACGCGAAAAAAACTCCTGGGAGGGGTCAAGGGTGGGATGACTCTGTTGGCCAGGTTGGGAGGAAGGAGGGTCAGAGTGAGACTGTGTGGATGACTGGGTGGTGGACAAGTGAGTGGAAGCGTTATCGGCTATCCATTGCACCACCTGTTCACGCTGCTCAGGCCTCAAAGCGGTGTAACCCGCCCCCCGCTTAACTGTCCCATAAAGGCAGGGATGCTGGATGAGCAGAATGATGGCTGCCCCTCACCAGCACGCATTGTATCCCCACTGGCTTCAACGCGGTTTGTGCCCCCACCAGCATTTCCGCGCCCCCGTCCACGTCCCTTTGCGCTAGCCCGCCGCATTTCAGGCGTTTAACTTTTTTTTGCCACGCGTTCTGCAAAATATATATTTTTTTTAGGATAACACTTGGCTATACAGCCGTATACTGCCAAAAGGTCAATAGATGCCTATACGCACCAGGTATATTAACAGGGTTTAGGAGAACACTTGGCTATACAGCCGTATACTGCCAGAAGGTCAATAGATGCCTATACGCACCAGGTATATTAACAGGGTTTTGCTGGCACACAGAACGCACAACAGTGGTGCCAAATATACTTTATTTTTTAGGAGAACACTTGGCTATACAGCCGTATACTGCCAGAAGGTCAATAGATGCCTATACGCACCAGGTATATTAACAGGGTTTTGCTGGCACACAGAACGCACAACAGTGGTGCCAAATATACTTTATTTTTTAGAAAAATACTTGGCTATACAGCCGTATACTGCCAGAAGGTCAAATGGTGCGTATACACACCAGGTATATAACAGGGTTTTGTTGGCACACAGAACGCACAACAGTAGTGCCAAATATAGTTTTGTATATAGGTGCTAATACACCACTAATGCCTCTCTCTGTCTCTACTCCAGCAGCTATCCCTCAATAAAGCAGCCGTTCTGTGCAGAGTGTATATAGTTAGAATAAGCTATATACCGTGCAGTATAGTAGCCCTGATAAGGGCTGTCAATCACTCTCCTGTCCGCTGGTAGCCGGTATATATGGTGGTAAATGCGATATTCTGAGCTTCTGTTATATACTTTTGGGGTCCTGCCTGACTTTCATACAGCTAAAGCCTGTTTCTCCCTGCTCGGGCCTCTGTCCCTGACTACGTTCATGCAGCATATGCGAACGAGCAGGAAGAGCTGAGTTTTTATGATTCGAGGTCACATGACTTTCAGTGGGGTGAGGAGGACGGATCCGTTTGGTATGAGTGTCATACCAAAGATCCGTCCCCATTGGCTTACATGCAGCTGAGGACGGATCCGCAATGCCTGCGGGCATTGCGCAGGGGAGCCGAGCGCTACAGTGCTCGTAACGAGCATGTTCGCTCATCTCTAGTATACACACTTACACAGAGAGTGCTATCAATCACTGATAGCACCTCCCTGTATACAGCTATCAGTGACTAAAAGCTAGCTCTGTATACACACTTACACAGAGAATGTCATCATTGATAACACCTCCCTGTATACAGCTATCTGTGACTGATAGCTATCTATGTATACACACTTACACAGAGAATGCTATCAATCACTGATAACACCTCCCTGTATACAGCTATCTGTGACTGATAGCTATCTATGTATACATACTTACACAGAGAATGCTATCAATCACTGATAACACCTCCCTGTATACAGCTATGACTGATAGCTATCTATGTATACACACTTACACAGAGAATGTCATCACTGATAACACCTCCCCCATGTACAGTGAAGTCAGAAATAGCAGAAATATAAATGTATAAATTACATGTTTTACTGAATCTAATCTAATAAAACTATATATCAGTCTGCTCAGCTCCTCCTGCTCTATAACATGCTGCCTGCAGATTGCTCTGCATTTAATGGTGACAGGTTCCCTTTAATTAACTACAAATTAGAAATAATGTATTAAGGGTTGCATTGTCTACAAAGCCATAGCAGATTATTTTTCTTGTTGCAAGTCAAAGATTTCATCTTCTGTCAAGAGCAGGGAACTTTTAAATATATATTTACCTGTGAAGATCTTGCTGCCTTTTTATAGGAGACAGCTTGTATTTTAGGTTTAGTAGCCCTTTAAATGAACAAAGAGTCACTTGTCAACAATGACAACTGTTGCAAATCTTCATGAGAAACACATTTTCTGAATTTGCTGCATAGACAATAAATCTACTGTGTGGGAAAATCAACTGGGATGAGTCATATATATTGGAAGCAGTTTTACGATTGCCAGCCTCCAAGGCCTCCACTACAATTACAATTTTACGCTTTCAAGTCAAATTTCCTATTCACCTAGTGTTTCTAATACAGAAGCCACAAACACACTCTGATTTGGTGTTTTATGACCCATGATACTTCTGCCTAGAATATAAACATTTCTGCTTTCTGACAATGCAGGTAGTGAATATGCAAATGGATTCGCAAGTCTAGAAACAGTTCAGGTTAAATATACAGTACACGAAAATACTAACAAACATGTTTCTTCTCTCACTCTTCCATTTCTTTTCCATTTTACTACTCACTTCCAAGGGACTATTCTGGAAGATCCAAACCTCCAGCCCAATGGTATTCCACGCTATATAAATGGAGGTGCATTCATGTCCAATGCATGTGAACTGGATTGTCAAAACTCTAACCTCATGAACCTCTGGAGTTCAACAGCAAAAAATGGAAGATATCAGTGGGAGATTAACCTCAGTGTTTCTTGCTGGATTTCTTCACATACGACGAACATTAGCGGTAAAATTTTCTGCAACTAAAAATCATCCAATTCACCCAAATGAGGCTTCCAGACATATATATGTGCTTCCTGCCAAAAAAATCTAATTCAGTGGACCGGACCGGATTTTTAGTTGCAGAGAACTTCTGCAACACAATCTGCCACATGCAAAGGCAGCCTTAGGGTCCATTCACAAGTCCGCAAAATGGGTCCGTATTCATTTTCAATGGGGCCTAAAAAGATGCGGACAACACACACACGCCACGGTACTTCCGTTCCGCAGCCCCACAAAAAAAATAGAACATATCCTATTCTTGTCCGCATCTATGGTCAAGAAAAGGCATTTCTATTATAGTGCTGGCCATGTGCGGTCCGCAAAATGCAGAATGCACATGGCCGGTTTCCGTGTTTTGCGGACCCCAAAACAGTTGCGGACGTGTGAATGTACCCTAAGACTGAGAAAACATGCAGAAAAATCCCTCAGACTGCCAAACATTTGTGCCAAAATCATCTCACATATACTTCAAACAGATGAGGGGAGTTTTCTTTTTTATTTTACTCTTGAAAAAGCCTTGTAGCTGCATTTAATGGGCATTAGACGGGTGCTCTACCGTCTACACGGCAGTTAAAAACAGGCCTACTGATTTCAATGGGGCCCTATTTTTGACAGCTGTTATTCACTGGGCATTAAAAAAACAGTCATGCAAATAGCCCAACAGACTTTCATTGGCCCTGAAAACTGGAGTGTGACAGCAGTTACAAAAACAGACATCACACGGCCACTTTCCACCATCGTGCAAATGTAGTCTTAGTGCTCGTAATAGAAGTATGTTGAGGGCACTCTAATCAGGGGTGGACACAAATCTGTTTAGACTCCCCTGCCCACCCTGTTTGCAAACATTCCCAGGTAACTTAGACCGAAAAAGCCAACACTCCAGATTTCTAATGAATTTAAAGTTTTGTACTTTTTTTTTTAAACTGAGCAGAAGAAAATTTTACAAAAAATTAAAAAAAAAAATGAAGTAACCCTCCCACCTCCCAGGTGCTTTAAAATTATAATGCTCATTCTGAACAGCATATTTCTCAAAGTATTTACGCCAAAGAACTGCCATAAATACAATGATAGCTCCACTCCCATACAGCTCTATATCACTGCTTCCCTTTTCATAATATGTTAAAAAAAAACTGGTTACCTGCAGCCACCCCTAGGGGGAGCTCAGTGTATAGCAATTTATACAGTTATTAGCAGAAGGACCTGGCTTCGCCCGGGTATATTTCATCTATTTCATTTAATGTTTGTGTCTGTGTCGTTAAAAGATATCGAGAGTGACCCCACCCCTTTAACAGCGACCTCCACAGCAGCCTGCCCCTTAACAGTAACATCCACAGCACCCTCCCCTTTAACTGTGACCTCCACAGCAGCTAGGGTGACCACTTTCTTCACCCCAGAAAACCAGACTGTCCAGCCTAAAACCGGACGTCTGGCCACCCTAACATCAGCCTGCCCCTAGGGTGGCCAGAGGTCCGGTTTTAGGCTGGACTGTCTGGCTTTCAGACTCCCTGTCCTCCGTCATGCGCAGGGCCTGGACGGACACAGGGATGTCCTTTTGAACAACTCACTCTTGGACAGCAGCACTGTGCAGTCTGAGCATGAGCTGCAGCGAGAGTCACCCTTCTTCCCACCCCTGCAGCTGACAGAAGTTGATTTTTACCATCATTTTTTCAATCCCCGTCGGCTGCGGAGTGGAAGGGGGTGTGGCCTGACCAAGTCAGGGGTGTGGCTTAGCGGGACCTGGGGTGGGGCTTTTAAGTCCTTTTGAGGGTGGCCTGAATTACAGGTCGATGCCATGGTAATTTATGAGGAAACACAGTGGGTAGCAGTGGAAGAAAACATCTTTTGTTACTACTGAACGGTAAATATGTGAAATTTACATTAAATGAAGTAATGAATGGTGATGAGTTAGTCTAAAACATAAGTAACATTTATGATAACCGGAATATCCCTTTAACAGTGTCATCCACCGCGCTCTGCCCCTTTAAAGCAGACCTACAGCAGTGAAGGAAAATGGCTGGGTTGTTATAAAAACCTGATATGAAACAGTGTGTGTGTGGAGACTATCAGCCAATAGAAGCTTGCATGCAGTTAAGGGTCATGTGACCAGTCTTCTATTGGCTAATGCATTTTTTGGGAATATCTCAGGAATGGTATGTCCTGGAGAGCTGAGACCTGTTGTAAAACCTTCCCCAACACCTGATTTACCTGTCAAATTTCGTGGTTGTAGCTGCGACGGTGCGGATTCCTTTAGCGGACATACACAGATACATACATACAATCTAATATATAAAGCTGAGTGTAACACTCTGTTTGTACCAAGCTCCCTTAGTGGCAGCTGCATGAAAATGCAGTGCTTTCATGTCAGAAAGCGAGGAAGTTCAACTCTGGGCCCCTCCACCCACTGGGCCCTGTAGCAGTAACTTTGGGGACGAGGGGCAACCCCCCTTCTGGTCAGACCTGTGAAGGAAAGCTTACTTGCCTGCCTCCTGGTGCTGGCTCTCGGCTCCTTTACACTCTTTGGAAGTAAACTTCCTGCTTGCTGACTCTGCAGCCAATCGCTGGCTGCAGTGGTGACATTCTCGCCTTGCATCACATGATCTTTTATTGCAAGGGGAGCAGGTCAGTCGGTGGCCAGGAGGGGAGAGTTGCCTAGAAAAGTTACTCCGGTTTATCTAATCCCCCCCTATTGGAATGCTTTTTTTAAGTCACAGTGATATATTTGGAGAGAAACTAATTAACATAGCAAACCAACTAACTAATTAATATGGCAAACTTTTTGAAGCCAGAATTGTGGAGGCATTTCTGGAACTATGACATCAAGGGCAGGGGATCAGTCATTTCCCATAAACACATAAATTATAACCTGTGCGTGCATCTAGTTCTACACTTTTGTCAGTAAACCAAACTTAAAAGAAGAACGGAGAAATTTTAGTCTCTGCTGGGCAAAGGGAGCAGATGAATGTCTAAAAAGCTTAAAAACCCTTCCAGAAGTAGCAGCTGGTCTTTTAAAACACAACCTGAAGCAAAGCATGTAGATATCGTTGTTTGTGCTCATGAACTTATTGTAACAGGCACATCCAAAGCCTTTTTTCAAATGATGATTTTTTTTGTTAAAGGGACACTATCGCGAAGAAAAAAATGTTGATATGTTGTACAACATAACAAAACCAGGTTTTAACATAATGTATTTTTCAAATTGTGTAAATGTTTTTTTTTATTCAGTTTTCTTGCCTTACATGGGGGCTGCCATGTTGGAAGTAAAGTGTGACAGTCTGGGTTTACAACACAATGGCACCTCACTTACGGCAGGCATGTACATAGGTTTCCTCAGTCGCTGCCGACCCTATAGAGAATGAATGGAAGACGTGAGCCCGCCCCTGTGATGACACCAGTAACACACAGCCAGGTCCTCCCTCCTTGCTGCTGGGGAAGCCCACTGTGCCTGCTCCTCACTCCTGCAGCAGCGTCCTTGTCTTCATTAGGCTGCCTGTTCTAAATTCTATGGCAGCTCACCCCAGCAGTGCAGACAATTTTTGCTGAGTGTACTGCTGGGGTGAGCGGCCCAGGACTCAGAAACAGAGTAGATGGAGGTTCTTGGGGCTGTAGGACCTTAGTGATGTAATCGGCCATGTGACCAGTGGGGGAGGAGCCCGAGGAGCAGAGATCTGTGTTTTTGTAACAAAGCCATTGTCTCATCTTATCTTCCTGAAGCAGTGATGTCACCGCTGAAGGTGTGAATTGGTGATGTCATTGGTACCACCCACTTTTTTGCAGCATGCCTACTTACAGGTTGCTCAAAGCCTCATTTGGCCAGCAGAGCTCCCCCTGGTGACCAAAGATGGTAAATATGGTAAAATCTAATATTTATTTATAATATTTCACACATTGGAATTTTTATTTATTATTTCTTACAAATATATAATAGATTTTTTTAGCATAAATAAAATATAGAACAGGTTTTTGTGATAGATTCCCTTTAAAAGCAAAACGCAAGAGGAAGCAAACAAAGGGGGATCAATGTAATCCTAAATGTTTCAGCAGCACCACAGACTCTCACAGCGGACGTTTATATGGGCTACAGTAAACAGGGGTAGACGTACACATCATAAGACAAATTAAAGTGTTACATTGTTTTATTTTACATATTAAGTCAACTTAATATAGCTGCCATGTATTCAAAGTGGACTGACCGCTCTGGAGCAATAGTTCCTATGACTTTATGTGCTGCCATGAGCTGTAGAAATTGACAACTGGGTGTTAAGAGTTGACACTGTCCAATCAGTGGCCAGAGTGCACAGGAACACCCTTCCCCCCGGCTGTTAACATCTAATGGGCAATTCATTAAAGGGGTTGTCTCATGAAGAATATTCTACAGTTTCCAATCCAGTGCCTGGATCTGAATACTTTTAAAATTGCATGTAATTAAAAGTTTGGCATAGCCAGTGACTTATTAAATAAAATGTATCTGTATAGCACCACCTGCTCTTTGTTCTTTTTCTTATTTCTTTGACCTGCTCACTGAGAAGGCCGCACATGCTCAGTTTCATGCTTAAACTGCCTCCTGAGCTGTGATAGGGACAGCATGGAAACGACCCCTGAGCTGCAACAGAAGACACTCCCTAGTCATGGGATAACTTGAGATGGCAGGTCCATTTTAAGAGAATCTGTTACCACAATTTTGGTCTATTATCTGCAGTAACATCACTTGTCCAGAATGTCATTTTTTATTTTTCTTATCCCCCCCCCCCCACCCCAATTCATCGTGCTGTTAGAACCCATAACTGCGCAGGAAAACACAGTCCGGACTGCTGTGCTAACATAATAGAGAGGACGCCTGTGCTGACTATGGGGGAATGGAGAGGCAGTGAGGGAATAAAAATAGTAATCTAGACTCCTTATCTGCAGTACTACTCATGTGTTACTGCAGATAATAGTCCACGGTCACGGTGACAAATTCTCAGACACATTAGTCAGGCGGTATTCTTCCACCGCCCCTCAGGATGGCGATTAACAGGCTGTTGAGTATGTACATACATGGCACAAGTGTTAACGTCTTGGTAATGTTTTCTACTTGGATGTAAGGATTAGGGGTGGAGATTAGACAAGGGGCATGCTTTAATGTTCCGTGTCTCCTACTACAGAGTACTGATGGAAGGCGGTTACATGCCAGTCCCAAAAATTGTGATGGGGGTGGGTATAGCTGAGTGTAGTAACATACTATTTACCATCTGCATAGCTATTGCCATAGTCAGCACAGGACATAACCGTGCTCCTCACTTGGCTAGGATCAAACCCCATCCTGCTGGCTGAGATAATCGGCCTGAAATACGGCTGAGTGATTATAACAAAGTAAAAATTGGGAATTGAACATTTTACCTCATTTATGATTAATGAAGGATTATTTCATTTTGTTTTTTTTGTTGCACTCATAGTTCACTGTCAACAGTTGGGCCGTTGGGGGAGGGGGGGGGGAACGCAGTTGGAGCAGTGATGGGGAGGCAGCCACAGTGATGGGGAGGCGGTTGCAGTGGGAGCAGGGATGGGGAGGCGGCCGCAGTGATGGGGAGGCTGCCACAGTGATGGGGAGGCGGCCACAGTTGGAGCAGTGGATGGGAGGCGGCCACAGTTGGAGCAGTGGATGGGAGGCGGCCACAGTTGGAGCAGTGGATGGGAGGCGGCCACAGTTTCAGCAGTGGATGGGAGGCGGCCACAGTTTCAGCAGTGGATGGGAGGCGGCCACAGTTTCAGCAGTGGATGGGAGGCGGCCGCAGTTGGAGTGAGTGGAGGAGCCTGACACAAAGATCTAAAATGCTGGGGAGAGGAGACAGAGTAGAGCAGTGCTTACTGTAACCAGAATAATTGAAATAATTGACATGGGCAAGATTATATTGATCAAATCAACCTGCATTTTTTTTTTCGATTATAACAACCAGCCCTAGCCTGAATGAATAAATGTTGATCAGATCGTCGCCAACAATCGGTTTGTAGGCCTGATATGAGAAGTCAAGGCACCTTAACAGTTAGCTCTTTTAAATAACCATAAGTAATTTGGGATGTTACGGTCCCTTTACAAGAATGGAGTCCGATTAAAAAATAAAAAAAAGCCGTAGCAGAATCCTCAGGAACAGCTCGGTAAAATCAGCAAACAATCCACACATCTGCAATCCCGTCAGTCTCGGAGATTTCTATTAAAGTGTCACTTGGAGGTGATAAGACATGTTCTCACTGCTGTGCTGCTGTTTCATCTTGGGTGCACTGGATTTGTAAATTAGTAACACTTATCTTCAAGGATAGTTAAATGAGCACCCTATTGAGCATTATCTCTTAGTGAGTAATCACACTGATAATTGGCAGTGACACTAATCTGAAATTAATTAAACCGAAATGTAGGAACTGGAATTTTGCGCTACACAGGACAGTAAGATGTAACTTTATGCTTTCCACATGGTGTGCTAATTGACATTATTGTCTTATGTTTATTTTGGATGGTACAAAAAGGGAAGATAAAGCAGATGGAAATTATATTTTAATAACATTGCATTATCGGTGTCCAAAATATTTGCTTCCAACAATTAAAATGCTTCCTTGGTAGGACTACTGAAGAGTTGAAACTTCATTTTAAATTTAGTGCCAGCCACGTTCATTTCACATATCCATCAGATTTAATTACATTAATAGAGAATAAAACACAAGCCTGCAGATGATTTCCAAAGCACATATTTCACGAAAAACCAAGCAGCAGTTCAAAAGCCTGATTTCTTTTTTTTTAATCATTATGTGTAGCTGGATGTTTCAGAGCAATTTCAGCTGAAATAGAAAGCGCCAGAGAACCTGGCAGTTTCCAATCAATGTGCCATGTTAATCACTACAAATGAATATACCTTGCTCATGAAAGTAGCTGCTGGGATTCTAATTAGTTTTCTCACAAAGAAGGTATTTACTAAAAATACTATACTGACTAATCACACAAACAGGAACCGGGCTCTTCTGGTAAAAGCAAGGCATTGCCATCATTCACTCCATCCAGAGAGCAGCTAATTTATTATAAGATGCTGTACATTTTTTCTAAAAATAAATAAATAAAAAATATGATAATTACTTACCGGTAATTTGGTTTTCCATTAGCCTTCACAACGGCACTAAGCCGCAGGAGGGAACCCCGCCTCTCAGGGACAGGAAACAACATGGAGAATTTGAATAAAAGGGCCTCCTCCTCCTACCTTCTCCAGTAAGTACAAAAGGACCTCAGGATACAGAACAAACAATATTTATTATATTCACCTTCTTTAACTACAGAAAGGTATAGTCATATAACCAGATCATTCGGATTAACATAACTGATCAAAAAATAAAAAACATATGGGGGGGAAAATCCCAGTGCCGTTGTGAAGGCTAATGGAAAACCAAATTACCGGTAAGTAATTATCATATTTTCCAGACGCCTTCCCAACGGCACTAAGCCGGAGGATTTAACAAAGAAAAATAAACTTAGGGAGGGACCACGGCCGACAAAACCTTGCGACCAAAAGAAAGATCCCTATTAGCAGTAATGTCCAACTTATAATGTCTGAAAAACGTGGATGGAGTAGCCCACGTAGCTGCCTGACAGATTTGGGACAAGGAGGCAGAGGCTCCTTCTGCCCAGGAAGCTGAAACAGCTCTGGTGGAGTGAGCTTTCAGCTTTGATGGAGGAGCCAGATGGTTTAGTTCATAGGCCATAGAAATGGTGCTCTTGATCCAGCGAGCGACCGAGGTCTTCGAAGCCCCCAGACCTCTATTCTTACCTGCGAACTGAATCAATAAACGGTCAGATTTTCTAAGAGACTCAGTAGCCGACAGGTATGACAACACACATCTCCTGACATCAAGGTGATGAAACTCCCTTTCTTTTTGTGAGGTGGGATTAGGACAAAAAGTTGGTAGGGAAACTTCCTGCTGACAATGAAAACGACTTACTACCTTTGGTAAAAAGGATGGTT
Source organism: Rhinella marina (assembly GCA_900303285.1). Classification (NCBI taxonomy): domain Eukaryota; kingdom Metazoa; phylum Chordata; class Amphibia; order Anura; family Bufonidae; genus Rhinella; species Rhinella marina. The sequence goes on along the minus strand of ONZH01002169.1, from coordinate 103,907 downwards.
CATGTCTCAAAATGATCCTGTCGTCTAGAATGGACAAGTATGGGGACCTGCAGGAGAAAGCCTGAATCTCACCTACCCGACGGGCTGTAGTTATGGCTATGAGAAAAGCTGTCTTAAAGGAGAGTAACCTAAGGGGAATATCCTCTAAAGGTTCAAAGGGGGAAGCCGTTAGGCTAGAAAGAACCAAATTTAGGTCCCAGGGAGGGACCCTAGTCCTAACACATGGATTTAGCCTAAGTGCTCCCTTGAAGAAACGTTGAACTAACGGCAATTCAGCCAACCTTAGATCCAAGAAAGCACTTAGGGCTGCTACCTGGACTTTAAGGGTGCTGACCCTTAAGCCTCTCTGTAAGCCCCTTTAAAGAAAGTCCAGGATAATGGGAATGTTGGGGGGAGACGAAGGATCCCAAGTCTCACCCGCAAATGTCAGGAAAGCGTTCCATGCTCTCAGGTAGATTTTTGAAGTAACTGGTTTTCTGCTTTTGAGCATGGTATCAATAACCGGATCAGAAAGGCCTCTGGATCTTAAAAGGGTGCGCTCAGTCTCCATGCTGTGAGGCTCAACTGTTGAATTCCTGGATGTCTTGCTGGTCCCTGGTATAGGAGATCCGGAATCACTGGAAGCTTCCAGAAATTCCCCTTGGAGAGGTTCAGCAGAAGAGAAAACCAGGTTCTTCTGGGCCAGAACGGGGCTATTAGTATTATGTGGCAATTCTCCTCCACTATTTTTGTTAGGACCCTTGGAATGAGCGAAAATGGAGGGAAGCCATAGAGCAGTTCCTGGGGCCACGGCCCCGAAAAGGCATCCACTCTTGCCGGATGATCTCTGTATGACAGGGAGTAGAAGTGAGGCACCTGGGCATTGGATTTTGTCGCAAATAAGTCTATTTTTGGAGTCTGCCATTTGCTGCAGATCTGGAGAAATATCTTTCTGTTCAGGGACCATTCCCCGGGCTTCAGGGGAGACCGGCTTAAGAAGTCCGCTAGGATATTTTCGCTGCCACTTAGGTGAACTGCTGAGATGGAATTGATGTTGTCCTGGGCCCAGGAAAACAGCTGAAAGGTTAACTTGCGAAGGCAAAGGCTTTTTGTTCCGCCTTGTTTGTTTACATAGGCTACTGCCGCCCTGTTGTCCGACAGTATTTTTACATCTTTTCTTCGGACTAGGGGAAGAAAGGCTTTTAGGGCAAGAAGGATTGCTAGTAACTCCTTTGTATTTGACGAAAGAGACATCTGGTCCGGACTCCACGTGTTCTGGACCAGATGGTCCCCGCAGTGGGCTCCCCAGCCTTGACCGCTTGCGTCTGTGGTGATGACAGTTTGGGATGTGGGTCTCCACTGAACACCCTGAGACAAATTCTCCCTGCGAAGCCACCATTGAAGGGAGATCCTTACCCTGGGTGGAAGGGCTACCTTGGAGTCCAGGGAGAATTTGCTCCTGTTCCAGACAGTCAGGAGGAAGTGTTGAAGTATCCTTCCGTGATGCTGGGCCCATTTGACCGCCGGAATTGTGGACGTCATCAATCCTAGAATCCCCATTATTTCTCTTATAGATACTAAGGACTGGGACTGAAATATTCTGACTTTTGACCTTAGATTGAGAATCTTTTCTTCCGTCAGAAAAGACTTCATCTGGCAGGAATCTAAGAGAATCCCCAGGAAAATTTTTCTGTTGCTGGGGGATAGATCGGACTTCTGAAGGTTCAGCTTCCAGCCTAGAGATAGAAGGGTTTCCTTCACCATCTGAAAGTCCTGCAGGAGACGGGATTCTGAGTCCGCTGCAATCAGGAGATCGTCTAAGTAAGGGATGAACATAACTCCCTGTTGATGGAGATAGCCCGAGACTTCCGCCATGATCTTGGTAAACACCCTTGGGGCCAAAGAGAGGCCGAAGGGTAGTACTCTGAATTGGAAGTGGGCTAGATGATTTCGAAACCATGCTGCAAACCTGAGGAATCTTTGATGGGGCTCGTAGATTGGGACATGATAATAAGCGTCCCTCAGGTCTACTGTCATCATTAGGCAGTTCTGGAAGAGCAAATTTATGGTGGATTTTACCGTCTCCATCTTGAACTTTTTGTAGCAGACAAAAATGTTCAGGTTTTTCAGATTGATTATCACTCTGTGGGAGCCGTTTGGTTTTCTTACCAGAAACAGCGAGGAATAAAACCCTCTTCCCCGCTGTTCTGATGGTACTTGAATAATTGCTTCCTTTTGGAGCAGCAGCAGTATCTGGGTCTCTAGTAGAGACTGTTTTAGTGCAGGTAGTGGTCTGTTTATCATGTAGCGGTCCGGAGGAGGAGAAGAAAATTCTATTCTGTATCCTGTCTTGATGAGATCTAGTACCCAGGGGGAGGATGTTATCTTTCGCCAACCCTCTAGATGTTGCATCAACCTGCCCCCTACCGCTTCTCCGGCGTCATTGTGTGGATTGTCTTGGGGTTTTGTCTGGATTAAGTAGGAATCCTCTGCCTTTGCCCCTATTAGAACGCCAGGAATCTGCACTCTCTCTTTTCTTCTGGTCGAACCTGCCCCTTTTCTGGCCACGAAAGGAACGGCGCTGGAAGTACTGTCTGGACTCCAAGGGAAACCCCTTTTTTCTGTCTGACGCCTTCTCTAATATATCGTCTAATACAGAACCGAAAAGACGATCCCCCTCACACGGGATACCACACAGACGGTTTTTTGAGGTGTTATCGCCCGACCAGGATCTCAGCCATACTGTGCGGCGTGCCGAGTTAGATAAGGCAGCGGACCTAGCAGACAGCTTGACCAAGTCTGCAGAGGCGTCAGACAAAAAATTTGAAGCCTGTTTGAGAACGGGCAGAGAGGAAAGGATGTCCTCCCTTGGAGTACCAGCTAGAAGATGTTCTTCTAATTGTGACAACCAAATGGAAAGAGACCTAGCAGTACATGTAGCCGCGATGCTGGGGCGCAACATAGAAGTGCATGATTCCCAGGAGCGTTTTAGGATTGACTCACACTTCTTATCCATACCGTCTCTGAGTGAACCCACGTCCTCAAATGGCAGGGAGGATTTTTTAGAGATCTTGGCTACAGGCGCATCCACCCTGGGGGACTTGTCCCAAAGGGCCGAAACAGAATCGCTAAAGGGATACTTCCTTTTGAAAGTTTTTGAGACCCCGGCACGTCTCTCAGGGTCTTTCCATTCCTCAGCTATTAACTTTTTTATATTCTCGTGGACCGGGAATACTCTCTTCTTACGGTCACCCAGACCTCTGAACATTTGATCCTGTACAGAGTGTGGCTCCTTAGACTCTTCCAGATTCATAGTTGCCCTTATGGTTTTTAATAAGGTGTCAGTCTCCTCCAAAGAACACAGAGGGCGACCCGCTTCATCATCAGAGGATTTGGAGTCAGAATCTGAAGAAACTTCCCCCTCATCAAAGTCCCGACCGAAATCCACCTGTGGATCTGAGGTAGACTTGGAACAGGAAGGTAAGGAAGGAAGCGATGCCAGTTTGGTGTCAATGGCAGAACTGACTTCGTCCTTTATGATAGCCCTTAGGCTGTCCACTAAAGAAGGAGTTTCTTCTGTCATGAGCTTATCCATACATTTTTGACATAGAGGTCTTTTGGAATGAGACGCCAAAGTTTTTTTACAAATGGCGCATTTCCGTCTTTGAGAAGGCTCTGCCACTTTGCTCATATCACGAGCCTAAAAGATAAAAAGGGACACATAAACAGTTAAGTGACCCAGCAGCAGACAAGCTGCTTAGAGAGGGAAAGCCATCACCCAAAAAGGGGGCCCACGTGTGCATAGTCTATTAATCCCAAGCAGACAGAGCACCACCACTGCCAGTAAAATAAAAGTGGGCCCCTCCAGGAGGAGGCTTACCGGGCTGGGGGCCTTTGTGCTTTCCGCAGGCTTGTCCTGGAGAGACATGGCGCCGACAGAGGAGATCCACCACAGGAATCCAAAGCAGGACGCCATACCTGCGGTGCTGCCGGCGTTTTAAAGCGTACTTCCGGGTCACGTGGGCCAACGCTCCTAACGTGATGACGTCATCCCTCAAGTGACCCGGACTCGCGATCCCAGGCACGGGAACGCACGCGCGGCAGAGCACAGCCTGACGCCGACCCGGCGTCAGGGAAGAGAAAAAACCCGGAGGATGCCTGCAGCCGACAGGACTTATTCCTAGACGCCGGAAGGACCTAGAGGCGGCCCCGCGACCCGGCGTCCTGCACCAGCCCTCCTAACTCTTGCAAACAGCAGGTCAGGGATCCTAGGAGGTTAGACTGGGCGAGCCAAATTCTTTCCATAAGCAGGAGGAAACTCCTGCCGCATTCCAGCATCCCAGGGGACAGGAAACAACTGGAGAAGGTAGGAGGAGGAGGCCCTTTTATTCAAATTCTCCATGTTGTTTCCTGTCCCTGAGAGGCGGGGTTCCCTCCTGCGGCTTAGTGCTGTTGGGAAGGCGTCTGGAAAAATAGGCTTTTTTCATCAAAAATATTTTTCCTATTCTATGATTTCCTATGTTTTTGGTAATGCCTTAGAAAAAGAGCACTGATACCTTTCTAATCCTCTGCTACTCCCATGGAGATGACTCGCCAAGTCGCTGGTCTCTGCTCACTTGACTCTTACGATATTATACCGACGCAACGTGTGACGGCACCAGCTAATCATTGGACACAAAGCCTCTGTGGGGTTGACATGTCACCAGTACAACCAGTGGCTGGCTGTAGTGGTCAGACATTCTCATGTTGTCACCCAGTAAAAAGAGACCAGTGGGAGACCAGAAAAGCTTCAGCAGAAAGTTAAAGGGTTTCTGTCACCAGTTTTTTCGGTATGAATCAGGCTGACATTAGAGATGTGCTTATGTCACCTGATTCCAAATATATATCTGTTTTATTTACTGGTGCCCCCATTTTTATATAAAATGAACTTTTATTTTATGCTAATAAGGCCTCTAGGTGCAAGGGGCGTTACCCCTGCTCCTAGAGGCTCTGTTGATTGACAGGACCAGGCAGAGAAGAAACACTTCATTCACAATAGCTTGCAAGGACCTTCAATGATGTCATGACCATGTGATCAGTCACATGGTTAGGATCACACAAACAGCCTGTCTCCTCCTAATCCATGTGACTGATCACATGGTCATGATGGACCCGCAAAACTACGGTCGTGTAAATGGGCCTTCCTTAAAGGAAGTCTATTTTTTTATATTATATTAAAATATTGCACTGTAGGCGAGATAATCATGCACAGTTTGTTTACTGATACAGCTACCCACAGCGGGCATCGTACTGCACATGGCCTGGAGACGCCAATGATGTTCCTAAGAGCAGGAGTTATCAATGACTAGCGCTGGAAGATGAGGCCAGGGCACTTGCATTACAGTCACAGACCAGGGAAAGAAAGGTACCATTTGTGAACTGCTTATATCAGTGGTCCCCAACCTTTTTATACCAGGGACTGGTTTTATGCAGGACAATTTTCCCACAGACCGGGATATTGGGGGGGGGGGGGATGGCGGTAAATCATGCACGTAACAAAACACAATAACAATCCTGTTTAGACCTCCACTCCGTGACTTCCAGCAGGTGATGTCTCGTCCGGCTGGATTCTGGACTGCCCCCCAAAAAGTGTTCCCCTTAAATATAGCCCCCTCCCTCCAGTAGTCCCTCTTTACATATAGTGCCCCCCCCACCACCACTATATAATACATTAACACCTTACCTGCAGTGCTCACAAACAAAAAAAAAAAGAAAAATAACAAAATACTCACCTCCCTCCAGCAGTCTGTAATGCAGGCCTCTTCTGGATTGCTGCTGCGGCAGCCTATGGTTACGATACAGGCAGTCATGAAGATCATCGTCACGTAGTGGTGCAGGAGGTCGCTATGTTGTCATCACAATAATCCGGCCCCTTAGCACTGCCTATGAAGCTAAACAGCAGGTAACAGGAACCAATAATCCATTCAACAGCGCTCCCTGCGGACCAGTACCAGATAGTCCACCGGCCGGTGGTTGGGGACCACTGGTTTATATCGCCTACAGTGCAATGAGGGCAGTTTAATATGTGAAAAGTAGCTGACAGACTCCCTTCGTCATCAATATTAAAAGCTCAGAGAACCCCTTTAAGTTATTTTCTTTGATTTTGTCACATTGTGGCATCTGATGTTTATTGCTATAGCACTTTGCACAATATATTAGGCCCAAGCATTATTGTATGGAAGACTTTCTTTCATATACAGATGCAGCAGAGTAAAGTGTTAACTAGATGTGATAGCTCATCAAGTGTGTGTTGACTCTGCTACATCCGTATTGGATTTAATATGTTTATCTTATTATTGTGGGGTTTATTGCTGAATGATGCCATTCTATTGTCGTGTACCTATTCTGCTGTTCTGGGTGGCAGTTAATAAATTGATTTATTGACTTTTTTTTTTTTTTATACATTATATTGGGGTATGCATGTTTTGCGCTCTTTGCTCATATTGCTGCCAGTCGCTGTAAGTGCACAACTCAAGTAAAGAAATAAAATACAGGGGGCGGCGGAGAGATGTACAATCCAATAACAGGCCAAAAACAGTGGGCCAGATTTACGGATGTCTGCCAAAAAATCTGTCTAAAACAGGGTGCCAACTGGAGCAATTTGTCACATCAAGGATTTCTACACTCCTCCCCTCCGCCACATCATGCTTGACAAGGAGGTGGGGCTTAAACATAAGTGGGCGTGTCTTTGTCTGGCCCCTGAGAGGGGGGGGGGGGCACTAAAATGGACAATTTTGCACCAAAACTGCACAATTCTAGCACAAAAAAATCTGTCTCAAGGTAAGTCAAACAATAGTTGGTATAGACTGAACCAGATTCATCATCCTGCCTGAACACTGTGATAAATCTGGTGCTGGTCTAGACAGCCGGTCTAATCTTACGCCATCTTTAGGATTAGTAAATCTTGGCCACTGCTTATGGCTTTCATTTGAAGTTAGAGTTAGAGCCCATTCAGACGACCGTGGTATTGCGAATCAGCAAAACTGTGGACCCGCAATACCACAGATGCCACCCGGAACACACGGCCGGGCGCCCCGTTCAAAATGCCTATTCTTGTCCGTTATTGCAGACAAGAATAGGACATGTTCTATATTTTCTTGCGGAGCCGCGAATCGGCAAGATCCCGGGCTGGCCATTGAAGTGAACGGGGCCTGCATCTATTCCGCAAAATTGCAGAATGGATGCAGACCCGTTAACACGGTCGTGTAAAGGGGCCCTTAATATAACAAGTTAATACATAGGTTTTCAGACCACAGTACTGAGGACTTCAGGTTTACAGTTCTGAAGGAAATCTTTAAAAGGGAACCTGTCATGATTAACATGGTGTCTGAGCTGCAGGAAGCAGGTTAGAGATCAGAAGACACTGAGCAGAATGATATCGAGTTTTATGGGAAGGGTACAGTAAAACTTGTATTTTAGCCATTTAAAGGTGTCCACGAGGAATTAAGAAAATAAAATTACTGAAAATACTTAAACAATTACTTTATTATAAATATATTCCCAAATACCTTTCATTAGTTATAATGCCTTGTTTTGGCTAGGGAACAATCATTAGGAAAAATAAAATGGCCGCTGTCCTATTACTATACACAAAACCTGTAACTGATATGATCTTCAGCTGAATCTCTGTAGGAATGGAGTTCATGAGAAGACATGAAATATAGAGAGGAGGGACAGGACAGACTGGGGTAATGGAGACTGCATACAAGCTTCTACTCATCAGCTAAACCTCCACCCTCTTCTCTATATTTCATGTCTTCTCATGAACTCCATTCCTACAGAGATTCAGCTGAAGATCTTATCTGTATTCAGGATCATAATCTCTGACAAGTAGAGCAGAGAGGAGGATGAGGCAGCTCTTTTACTCAGTGTTGTAACTTGTCCTCCTGTGTGGACAGCAGCCATTTTATTTCTCCTGATTGCTCCCCAGACAAACCAAACCATTATAACTAATGAAAGTTATTTGGGAATATATTTATAATAAAATAATATTTAAGTATTTTTATTGTATTAATTCCCAAAGAACCCCTTTAAATTCCTGTTCATTCTGAGCTTTGAAGTCAAGGAGGTGGCCCTATCAGTGATGGACAGCCTTCCCTCTACGGCTGAATATACACAGCAGTCAATCACTGATAGGACCGCCTCCTTGACTACAAAGACCAGAATGTGCAGGAATTTAAATGAATAAATTACAGGTTATACTGAATCTTTTCCCTCAAAACTATACATCAGTCAGCTCAGCTCCTCTTGTTCTATAACATGTCGTCTGCAGGTTACACTGCATTTTCATGGCAAAAGGTTCCCTCTAAAAAGCAGATTCCAAGGTGCATTATGAAATCCAGGTATATGCATTTATTTCCTTATGCTCATTCAGCCAACAGCACCCTGCTGTCACCCCCGCAATACACATGCACACTCACCGAGCATGCATGTTTTCTAAATGGGAGGTGGAGAGGAAAACACTGCTACAGAGGTCTGATAATGACTTAGCATGTTAGCATTAGCATTGAGCATGTTGACTTCTGACATGCCCAACCCTTCCTTCAGCGATCTGCCAATGAGAAAGAGTTGGGAGGCCCCCATACACATTAGATGGCCAGCCAGATCAATGGATTCAACCAACATTGACTTAATATGTATGGTCAACTTCAGACACCTGGATCCGAGGTCTTAGTGCCAGCCATTCCCACTCCTTAAGGCAGCCTTCAGCTCCAAGCAGTCGATATCTATGTCATGATTCAGACTAAAATCAGAAGTGCATTTCATTAAAGCAGCAAATTCATTAATTTAAGGCTTCATGACCTTATTTAGGATCCACATCCAATCTGCATTTTTTGCAGATCAGTCTCAGACCCATTCATTTCTATAGCCTCACACAAAAAAAGGTCAGCACACAGATGTTATTTAAGTGCTGTCTGCATCTGTATGTCCACCTCGAAATTTATAGAACATGTCCTACTCTTGTCTGTTTTGCGGACAAGAAGAGCCATTTGTATTAATGAGACTGAGAAAAACGCGGATTGCACATGGAAGGCATAAGTATTTTGAGAATCTGTGGTGCATGTAGCCTTATTCTATTAATCCCTCATCCCAAGCTCTTCCTCTAATGGTATCCTAGTTATAAGCCTGTGCCTTACCTGGGACCACATATTATAGTTTATATACATTTAATACAGCAGCTGATTTTCCTTGTATTATTGACGATCTCCTACAAAAGCTTTTATTATGTATCATCGCGTTTTCTAAAAACAACGGCTTCCTCTGAGCAGAAGTGCCTTGTTATGTGTCTTCAGACAGAATAACCTTCACCAACGCTACAGTTTGATTCTACGTTTCATGAACAGGTCCACTAGAAATGTAGATTGTGGTCCCTTAATAACCCACGACAAGCCAGGGCAGCGGCCAGGCAACGTGTTGTCTCAATTTGCCTGGAAAGAAGTAAGAAGTCTCTCTGCATTTGTTAGAACAATGCATTCTCCCCACATTTCTATTTTTTCTCTACCCCTTGAGGGTTGGCTGTGTTGTACTCCGAGCGGCTGCTCTCGTTCCTTCTTCAAATAGGAACGGACTCCAGAGCCATCTAATGGCAGAGATGGAAATATCTATGATCTAAAGTCAGCAGGAGACAAGCCTTTCAGCTCTGCTGTGTACAAGGAACTCACAGAGACGTAGTCACAGGATTCAGTGTTTTCTGCAGGGGGGTATGTTTTTATTTTTTATTTTTTAGACCTACATAAGCTGTTCATGGTATTTAATACATACTGGAAAAAAACCTTATGTAAAACATAAAAGAATATAATATTTAAGAATCACAGACAATAATATTGGGGAAATGTACAAAAGAAACAAGCCGGTGTCACATTTGGAAAAAGAAAATGTAGCATCATCTCAACCATGTGTCACTTATGGGAACAACAACTGTCCTGTATTACATTGCCTCTTTGATTAAAATGTACCTATCGTTTCAGGTGAATTTCCAAAATAAGCTGTGGCATGTATACATGAGGAATCACACTATATCTGTCCATTATATGACTGGTATCCTGCATTTTTCACCAGCTTTCTCTCTGCAGGTTCCATCTCTGTCAATGTTACACACAGAGAAGAGGAGATCCTGCTTCCCCATACGCCTCTTACCCTCAGAAACAGCGGCATGCAGGACATTGTACAGCAGTACTGAGCAGTGTAGCTGTGAATCTAGCACTGGGGCAGGAGAGAAAACTTACTAAAGCCTTCAGAAGATTCTGAGCTTCTTTCTGCCTCTCTCTCTCTGACCCTGAGTTGATTCTTTTTCCTCCTCCCCTCTCCATCGCCTTCTATCAGCAATGTAGGTCTGTATAGACAGACTGTAGAAGTGAATGTACGCTGAAAGTTCATAAGTGAAGAAAGAGGCATTTTCTCTAATAAAATACAGTATATCATAAAAGTTTGTTGAAACAACAGTGCCCATTTAAGAAAATGCATTAGGGGCAATATTTTAGTTTATCCCCTCTTTAAAGAAGACTTGTCACGTCCTCCAACAGCAGCAGCCATATTTATCACACCAAAGATTTTGGTGCTGTCCTGTTTCTCCAGGCCCCTGTTCCCAAGTATTCAGTGCCAGTACCTTTAGCTCGTGCCATACTCTTTAGGTCATGTCCCCCAACACTCAACAGGTTGTGAACCAGATAGAGTCCAATCAGCGTGGACAGCATCAGTTGGTTCACTTCCACTTGAGAATCAGCACCAGGGACAAACCCCTTGACAGTACATGGCCTCATTAACATACTGGGATCTAAAACTACTGGCACCGATTGCTCAGGAAAAGGGGTTCCCAGGAGGAAAAAAAACAGCACCAGATCCTGTGTGCAGGGGCTACAGGAAGGTAAAGCTGTTACTATCATTTAAAGGGGTTGTCCAATTTAGTTTTTTGATCTTTGTATGTTTCTAACTAGGCAAATGTAATTTTTTTTCACAGAGGGTCACGTGACCTGTGATGTCAGCCTCTCTCCCTGCTCTGCTGATGTGTCCTGCACAAGCCTGAAGGGTCAGATAAGAGTCTGTACACCATCACTGCACTGGCCACAACTCCCTGCACTGCAGGCTGCCCTGTGTCTCCTTCTTCCTTGATTTTTCAGTAAACTTTAACCCCTCCTGTAGCAAACATTCAGGGCTCAAGGCTTTGTTGAGCGGCTGCAGGCAATGAAGAGACACAGGATCTGCCCTCCTAATACTGCAGACACAGAGCTGATACTGGAGGAGTTCTACAAAGCATTGCACAAGAAAGATAGGGGGAAGATCTTGTGTGCATCAGTAGTGTCATTGTACAGCTGAGACTTGCAGTCCTACACATACTACATGCTGCTGAGTATCCCAGCAGGCAGACATGTCACTCAGGGCAGCACTTGTATTCACTCCCTTTGAAGAGCAAGGGGAGGGGCAGAGATTGTTGGTTGGGTCACAGCTTGCAGCCTTAATTCAGTTTATCCAAAAATCAAGTTACGTTACCGGAATACCCCTTTAAGAAGAGCTGACCCACTCAACAAGCATGTTAAGAAGTACGTCCTCAACCAGCTCAGTAAAATAAAGAAAGAAATTGTGCCAGATTAAATTCATTTTTGCCTGCTTTTTAGTAACAGGTTTATAGTCAATTTTTGAACCCAGGTCCTGGACCTTAAAGGGGTTGTCTCATGGAAAAAATCTGTTTTTAAGCCAGCACTTGGCTCCAAATACTTTTCTAATGGCATGTAATGAAAAATTTAGCATAGCCAATTAGTTATTCAATAAAATGCCTTTTTATAGCGCCACCTGCTGTTCGCGGGTTTTTCTTCATATTTCCCGGTCCACCTTGCTGAGGTGGACACACATACTCAGTTCCATCCTTCAACTGCCTCCTGAGCCGTGATAGGGAGAGAGCTGCAGCAGAAAGGACATACTCTGATAAAGGACAATTCCTTGAGCTGCCAATCTGAAATAAATCTAACAGAGCAACTGGAGCAATCAATGCTGAGATCTCTGGCTCCATGTGATGTACAGAGCTTTGTCAGAACAAGATTGTCATGTACTATATCAGTGGTGGCGAACCTATGGCACAGGTGCCAGAGGCGGCACTCGGAGCCCTCTCTGTGGGCACCCACACCTTGGAGAAAGTCTATGGTACACCAATATGCCTTAGACCGGTCCGGCCATTCATCAGCGCAGGACATACTAGTAATAGCACAGGCAGCACACAATGTAAGCAGGCCTTCAATCTAAATGATATAGCCAAGTACATGGAAGATATACTATGTTGGTATTCAGGTTAACTTGCCATGTTGGCACTTTGAGATAAATAAGAAGGGGTTTTGGGTTGCACTTTGGGCACTTGGTCTTTAAAAGGTTCGCCATCACTATACTAGATGATATCTGATTGTCATTTTTACACTAATCATGGGATAAACCCTCTAATAATGTTGATCCAGAAGTAGAATAAGTTGCCGTATACAGTGTATTATACTATACAGTATGTAACATATACTGTGCAGTGTCAACTATGACCGCTATCATTTCAGCAACAAAACAAAAGCAAATCCTTTCTGATTTTATTAAATTAGTCAGAAGTTGTTGTTTTTTTTTTGTTTTTTTATTGTGCATGTACAAAAGGTACACATGGAAAATAAAAACTCCTTTTTGGCCAAATACACAATTAATTCTAACCAGTCTCTCAGAATATACACATTTCTACTGAATATAACGGAAAAGCAACAAATGCGGTATTCCTAAGAGATCCCTGAAACAAGATTTAATGAGAAGGGCTGTAAATCGATCGGCACGGTACAATAGAGAACCCTCGTTATCCGGTGAGAAGCTGGGACAGTGCACCCACTCTGCTGCCTGCGGTGCCGCTTCTAACATGCAGGCCTGAACTGAGAGGAGCTGAAGGCAGGAGGGAATAGAATAGCTTGACTGCTCCTCTGTCAGTGTCTGATTGGTCTCTGCACACGTATGATCCACATGGATGCAGTGAGAGCCTATGGAGATCCCACCGCCGGTGATTGGAGAAAATCAATACATGCACAATAAGCATAAAGCAGGTCTGGGAGAGGATCGGAGGAGCAGCGAGGGACAGGGCTCGGATTTGCATCGGTGTACAGCTTACAGAAAAGCAATCATCATAAATAATGGGCGCTGGTTTAAAGGTTTTGTGCTTTTTAACATTCACCGGGGAGAAAGATCTTTTCCAGCATAATCATTTTCTAAGAGCTTCCAGTAGCGCACAGTAAAAGAGAAATTGTGTACACCAGTATAACATTGCCTCCCCATCATCTCTGAGCCGCTCCTATTACATATCAGTCACAAAAACGCAGGATATCATTACAGCCGGTCCCCAACTCCCAGCACAATAACAGCTCGTCTACGGAGGATCGTATCAGTATTTACTGTCAGCACTGGCTGCTTTATTCATGACGGTATTTATCCTCTCATTGCATTACCGCATGGCACACTTTACACAGGCAAAATAAGTCTTGTGCCAGGACCGCTGAACTAAATGCCCTCCACATTAACCGGCTCAATCCGACTCAACAACCGCGTTCTCCAACGCTCTGCGGAAACAAGAGTGAATACCGTGACCCCTGCCACTCTGTAGATTATCATTACATAATGTACTAATAACCATGACTGGACTACAGTGTGTGAAGAAGTACTAAAACCTGGACGGAAGAAAACTGCCTCTACCCTACAGGTAGCTACCCTCTAAGTCCATGTCCAGCCCATTAACCTCCTAGGAACACAACCTAGTTTGGCAGTTAAAGGGGTTGTCCACAGGTGATAAGTGTCAGATTGTGGGGTGACAATCCCAGCAGTGCTTTATGGTTTCATTTTATGGTGTTAACTGCACAATAAATATAACATGCTGACTTTATTCTGTGGGACTGTACGATTCTGGGGAAACCAAATGTACGTGGTTATTGTTAGGTCTTTCTACTTTTAAACGTTAGTGACCACCAATACGCCTTTTTACTGCGGTCATCAATGGCTAGGCTTCTGCTCTAATGCCCCAGATCAGTAGAAGTGCTGGTCCGGACTGTTTTAAAATCTTAGATGCCTCTTTCAATATAGACCATGGCATCCAAGTGGTTTAGAGGGAGGGAGCTGCCTCCGTCTCCCATTGGCACCCCACGAATGAGACTCCAGGGTGCTGATGTCTTTGTATGGTGCCAGGCTTGTCTGCAGTGTACGCTTATCAAGCTGTGCCTCACTGGCACAGCCTACTGCTGCCTTTTAGTATAGCACTGACAGTATAGTACATTGCACTGTTAAAATTTTTTGTTTTTAACTGAGTACCTCTACATGGTGGCTGAATATTTCTTTTATTTGAAAGACCCCTTATCTGTCCTGCTGTGATCCCCTGAAGTTTCGGTGTCCAATATGTTAATTCCAAGCATCGGTAGAGAGGAGGAGACGAACGGGTTTCTCAGTAGACGCCCCCTTCTCCCTGGTTGTGGCGCGGTTCAATCGCAGCAGACCATGTCACACTCATTGAGAAAAAAAACCAGCTCACCTTCTTCCTGGCTGCGGCGCAGTACAATCGATTGGACCGCATCACAGCCAGGAAGAAGGAGACGCCCACTCAGAAATGCATCCGTCTGCCATATTCAGAAACCCAGAACCCACTTTTGACGGAGCTCATTTTTGTAGAGCGAACCCTAATTTTTATTGATACCATTTTGGAATACATGCAACATTTTGACCATTTTTAACCCTTACACTCCCAGCACCGTACATGTACGTCGCTGGAGCGATGTGGGAGCATGATGTTCGCTCGCGGCGGGCGTCATGGCCGGCAAGTCTCTGCTGTTTCAAAGACTTGCCACTACTTACTGATATCGGCGATCGGTAATTTAAGGCATTAGATGCCGTGATCACGTGAGATTACGGCATCTAATAGCGCTAAAACCCGGAAGCACGCACTTCCGGGTGTTGTGCAGACGCCCCGTGTGACTGAATAAGAAATGAGCTAAAGGGACTTAAAATTGAGTTTTAAAAATCCCTGATTGCTCAGAATGAAAAAAACATTATATATATGGTCATATATGACCCTTAAAATAATCACAAAAATAAAAAAGTTAAATATATAAAAAATAAATAAAAATAAAAGTTTAAATCACCCCCCCTTTAAGTATAATTAAAAAATATAGACCTAGATAACAATAAATATAAACATCATGGGTATTACTGCGACCGAAAACGCCCGTACTTTTAAAATATCATAAAAAATTCCCAATACGGCGAATTGCGTGACGGAAAAAAGGGTCAAAATGGCCAATTTGCCATATTTTCACTACTTCCATTACCAAAAAAAATGTAATAAAATGTGATATACGGGGGCCGCCCGACGTGTGTTCCACAGCGCTCGGAACACACGCCGTGCGGCCCCATTGAAAATGCCTATACTTGTCCGTGCGCATGGACAAGTATAGGACATTTTGTGTTTTTTTTCAATTCCCCCCTATTTGGATTTTTGTTACCGCTTCCCACAACATTTTATGCCATAATTAATGGCGGCATTAGAAAGTACAACTTGTCCCGCAAAATATAAGCCCACATACAGCTATATGAACAAAAATATAAAAAAGTTAGGGCTCACAGAAAATAGGGTAGAAAAATGAAAACGCAAAACCGAAAAAACCTCCGGTATTGAAAGGGTTAAGCAGCGTTTGGGCTCATGCAAACAAACGTATTTTCTTTACGTCTCCGTTCCGTTTTTTTTGCGAACCGTATGCTTAACCATTCATTTCAATGTATACGCAAAAAAAACGAAGGTACTCCGTGTGCATTCCGTTTCTGTATGTCCGTATTTCTGTTCCGCAAAAAAGTAGAACTTGTTCTATTATGGTCTGCATTACAGACAAGGATAGGACTGTTCTATCAGGGGTCAGGTGTTGCGTTCCGCAAAATACGGGATGCACACGGACGTCATCCGTATTTTTTGTGGATCTGTTTTTTGCGGACCGCAAAATACATACGGTTGTGTGCATGAGCCCTTTGAAATAGGATTTTTTTTTTAAATTTTATCTAACTTATTTTTACACTTTTTTGTCTAGTCTAATCTTTCAATGATTTGTACTATTAAACTATAATAATCCTGTATCACAGTGCATAGTCATTCTGACAGGAAAGATGTAATAGCAGGCAGATGCCATAACATGTGTTCGACACCCTGTGCTTGTGGGGTGCTGGTCAGAAGACAGAAGGAGCTCTGTCACTTCTGTCTAACCTCAGATGCCACTGTTGTCATTGACCTGAGGGTTTAAAAATCCAGGATCAGAGTCATCTTGTTTGTTAGTTTCGGCAACTGATAGCAGGGCATTGTCAGGTGGGATGCCCCCAGTATTCAGAGTCAATAGCTGAGGGGACATTCCATTTACACATATCAATGCACACACCCACTTGACAATTCATTGCTATCAGGCACCAAAACTTGCAGCACCGAAAGCGGCTGAACAGGGAAGGCTACAAGAAAACAACAAGTGCCAGAGTTACAGAAGGTGTGACGGAAGGTATGAAACCTGCTGGATTGTAAGGAGGATGCGACAGGTCTTCTTTAAAGAGTCTTGATAGCAGCAACCCAAAGGACATCCATTTGTAGACAGCCGTTTCTAAATTCTTGGTGGGCCGGGGGAGATGACTGATGAAGGTCTTAGAAGATACGGACTGTCCTTACAGAGATCCAACTGCTGTAGGAAACGCCAACACTCTCTGGGACTAAATTATGCACTTTTGTGCTTCTACTTAGCTACCTATAGCGGTCACTAAAGAAACCATTTTATTCCTTTTGGAGGAGAGCTAATTTGCATATTTTAGTCCCAGACCGCATTTTCTGGCAGATGAGAGAAACTACAACCAGATCAACTGACCATTAAAGGGGTTATGCCATAATTAATGTTAAAAATGAAAATCGGACAACATATCGTACATGACAACCTCTTTCTAACAAAGCTAGAACCAGCCCTGTATCTCACATGGATCCAGAGATCTCCCCATTCATTGCTCTGCTAGATTTATATCAAGCTGACAGCTCAGGGGGCGTGTCTTTTGTGCTGCAGCTCTCTTCCTATCACAGCTCAGGAAGCAGCTGAAGGATGAAACTGAGCATGTGCGGCCACCTCAGTAAGCAGGACAAAGAAATAAGAAAAAGAACAAACAGCAGGTGGAGCTATACAGATACATTTTATTTAAAAGGGTTGTCCGAGTTATTTTTTTGTTCTTTATATGTTTCTAACTTGTCAGGTATAACAACTTTCCCATATACTTTGTGTTTCTAAAGCGGCTGGTTTCTCAGAGTTGACTGAGGGTCACATGACCTGTGATGTCACCTTATCTCTCTGCTCTGTGATGTTTCGTTCACAAGCCTCAGAGTTCAGATAACAGTCTGTACACGAGACGTCACTGGCCACGCCCCCTTTCTTTGCCGGGCTCCTGCTATCTGCTCTCTCCCTGGTTTCCTTCAGATAAAACATTAACCCCTTCAGCCAGAACACACTGAGGGCTCAAGGCTTTACAACAAACAGTAGCTGCAGCAGTGAGGGGAGACAAATGCTGGGCACAAGAGCTGTAGAGGAATTGTACAAGAACAGGTAGGGAGAAATTCCTGTATGTATTAGCAGTGTCATTGTACAGCTGGGACTTGTAGTCCTACACATACAACATGCTGCTGAGTATTCCAGTAGGCAGACATGTCACTCAACACTTGTATTCATTCCCTTTGCAGAGAGGGGGGGGGGAAGGGGGAGGGGCTGAGATTGTTATTACTGCATGTAAACAAAGACCAGAAGAGAACCAGGGAAAAAAAAAAAAAAAGAAAAAAGGGAAGGAAGGAAGAGAAACCCCTTTAATATTCTTTCTCCTTTGGTCTGTTTCACACTTGCGTTGGGGCACTCCGATTTTGAGATCCGGCAGCGGATCTCAAAACCGGAATTAAACGGATCAATCTCATGTTATACATCTGAATACATCTTGGCTGGATCCGGTTGTATTAAAATCAAACCGGATCAGTTTTTTTCACTAACAAAGAAAACGGACCCAGTGCCATTAACTTAAATTGATTTTCAAGCCGGATCCGGTTTGTTCCGTTTCACAGACCAGACAACTGCAGCTTGGAAGGAACAGAATGCATCCTGATCAGTTTTGTCCCATTGACAATGAACAGGGACAAAACTTATCGGTTCTGTCCTTGGTTTAACATCTCAAAACGGAATGCAACAACGAAAGTGTGAAACAGACTTTTTAGGATACCCTCCCAGTTTTGGCTTGAAAATCTGCACCAAAAGGGAGAAATTCTTCTCCAGAAATATACAAAGTGGAAGGCTGCAAATATCCTTCAGTGGAAGTCTTTTTAGTGCTTTCAGGTAACAGGGAAAAAATGGAAAAAATTTTGGGGAAAAAAACTTCCAAGTGATTACTGATCACAAAGATCAACGATCATTGATCTTGCTAGATGATGCACCATGCAAATCCCTGTCCTCCTCGTTGGCAACGACCATCCTGATGGACACTGCCATCAGATTCTCGCTGTACTGTCTCTCAAACCACTTATTGCTCGTTGGTGGTTTGAAAAGAAAACGTTCTGCGCCTGAGGAATTCCCTATTTTCTTATAAATATTGTTTCATGGATTCAGGCTATTCTGAGACAGCAGAGGGTGAAACAGATGAATAATTTAGTCTCATTTCTTAATACAGAACCACTCTTCACCAGCTCCATTCCTCTACACTGAAGCTGAATTTACATGGGCCGATTGGGCGGCCGATTGTCAGGAAGGAAGCGCTCCTTCTCGACAGTCGGCTGCTCGTTCAGTGAATTTCCATACAGTGATCTCCTTCACTATAGGAGGACGGGGGATCGCTTGTCCTCATACACAATCATGGTTTCTGAGCAGATCGCTGTTTAGACCACACGATCTGCTGTCCAGAAGCCATGATCTGTGGTACCTGCATGAATGACAAGATCACCCGATGAATGAGCGTTCTGCTCGCTCCTCAGGTGATTGGCTGCACCTCTACACGACCAGATTGTCAGGAATGACCGTTTGCAGGAACAGTTGTTCCGAATAATCTTCTGAATTCTCGGGCTGTGTAAATGCACCTTTAAGCTACAATCACATTGCCAGTACCGCCTGCTGGATTTTGAATGCTAGAGGAAATGCCTGCTGGAGTTTACCGTATCCAGCGTAGCCAGATAATGCTGCTGAATCCCCACTGACTATAATGGGATCCGGCAGCGTTCCAGGCACTTTCTGGCATAAATGCTGGGTTTCCAACAGACAAATACCATTTTTTTTTGGCCAACAAAAGGCATTTATGCGGGAAGAGGCCACGGGAACAGGCTGCCCGATCTCCTAACGCTAGTGTGGACCTAGCATAACACATCTGTTCAATTAAATAGAGACGTAGCATTTTGCTGGTATCTGCCATTAGCAGAACAGAAGTACATAGTACATACAACATCCTCCAAAAGGTGATATGAAGAATAACCCCTGGAAGGCACCACATTACCTAAGCAGTCCTGTTGTTCAATATTTCAAACATGCAAAATCATTATGTCATTAGTCTAATCTCAAAGAGCACAAGCAGGCCATTACAGGAAGAAAAAGCGGCATTATTTGGTTCTGCTTGGAAATCAATTCCCCTTCTACCTCTTTTTGTGATGCAGACACACATTTAAAAAAGGAAGAAATTGCAGAATAAAAGCCGGATTCCTTGGCATGATTTAAATGACCTTCACCATTGTATCTGACAATCAGAGACTCGGCATCAATTACCCTAAACTGTGTAAATGTTACCGCAAGCTTTCATTCCACTACCACAGGACAATCAACCACGCTGAGGAGAAAAACTTCTTTTTTATTTGTCAAGGTTTTCCATACAAAAATCAGAGAATGTGGTGAGCGTGCTTACTGTACAACAACCAAAAAGGGCATTTCCAATTAGAAAATATGTTTATGAAAGGAAGATATCGTGAGAGTTAGTATAAAGAGACATTCTTAGGCTGGCCGTAGATTTTAGGAAGTTTATTTTTCGTTTGTTTGTTTTATTAAATCAGACTTAAGCCTCCCACCCCATTTTATAACATGTTTTTTCAGTCCTATAGAAAGGACTACTGGGGGGGGGTTAACGGCACAAAAATATTTCCCAGATGCACATTTTAATTAAAGGGGTTATCACACTGATTTTACGTAAGTGGCTGCTTCTCCCCGTGCGCGGATGAAAACATCCAGTGTCGGGGGGGCAGCCAATGTCAAGCGGTGATGGGGACAAGCCTCCCTAACATCGCGGGTGACACTAGGGAGGCTCGCCCCCGTCACCGCCTGTCCCACCAGACAATGGGGACATATCCTAGCAATATGCCCCCACTGCCTCAGATGGGAATACCCTTTTAATGCTAAGTTCACATGACAAAATCCGTGGCAAGAAAAAAAAAAAAAAAAAGAAGATTACCAGCTGAAAGCAGGTCATTTTTGGTGGAAGATTCCTAATTTGATTAGAGATCTGATCAGATTTAGGCCTCATTCACACGCTCAGAACACACGCCGGGTGGCCCCATTCAAAATGCCTATACTTGTCCGTGCTTCATATTTTCCAGCAGCTCCCCGCTCCCATAGAGGTGAAGGGGGCCGCATCTATTCCGCAATATTGCAGAAAAGATACGGACACATTCATACGGTCCTGTGAATGGGGCCTTAGGGTAGTATATAGAAGAGTGTTTGGAAGCATATTTGGTTGAGGATTTAGGCCAGACACAGATCAGCGAGTTCAATGTGTGAAACTCTCTACGTGTGGCAGTGCGAGTTCCCATTTTGACCTCTGATAAGATCACACAGCATTATACTATGTCTGGCCTTAGAAGATGTTTTGCCAGCATATTTCTTTACCAGCCCTTGGTTGGGATATAATTCGGAAGCGTTGATGGCGGCAGAAACACCACTAAAACAGCTTCTACAAAACCCACTAACAATCTGCTTCTAAGAAGTATCATGCCTCTTCAGAAGCGGATCTCAATTTAGCGGTGGGAAAAAAAAACACCATGTGCAGAAGGTGGAATTTTTCAATCGAAGTCAATGGAAAGCTATTATTAGCTTTTTGATGGCGGATTTTGTGGCAGAAAACGGCTGTTTTTCACAGTGGACTTCCACATCTCATTGTACCTGCACTCAAAAGCAATGGCTCAGAGAACATGCAGAGTTTTATAGGACATGCCAACATGCACAAGTTAGTCTCAGAAAACATGAAAGTCTTACCACGTCATCAGTCAAGTTTCTTAGTTTGTTTATTTGCTGCATGAAAAAAAAAGAAAAAAAATACACATGTAAATATATTACACAACCCGCCACATACAACAATGTACCAAACAACTGCAGAATAGAAAAGGCGCATAAAATGTCCTATCAATACCAGACTGCTGTGCGGTCCTCTGGTCCTGACATCGCTATCAATACAATTTGCACATTCAACACAGTTGGCATCACTTAAGCCAGTCTGAGACTGTCTACACACAAAGGTTTTTGCAAGTGTTTTTTTGTGTTTTTATTGGCTTTTTTTGAATAAAAACAGCAGATCTAGATGTTAGCTGAAGGAATATGGGAAATATGAGACAGAACACAAGTGCTTCTTTGCTCCCAGCATTTTTCTTAATTGTTCTTCCTTTTATCCATTTACATTTCAAAAACACAGCATGCTGTAGTTCTTACTGTTTTTCAGGGGTTTTCACATCACCTTCTCTACGTGGGTAAAAACACCATGAAGAAAACATTAGTAGACAAACCTACTATTTAAAAAAAAACTACCGAAAAAAATGCCACAAAAATGTGGCAAAAAACCATAGGGTTATTCTGGTGGATTTTCTACTGGTAATAAAAAGCCAATGCCAAATTCATGTGTGTAAGGGCCCTTAGGGACATCTTTTCATAGATCCTGATGCTGTTTGAAGCCTGTCATTGTATCTGTGAGAGGCAGATACCAGTCACAGAAGAAAAATACCAGTAGTTCTGCCACAATCAAGATGAGGAGAGCATTACATCTACATTACAAGGAGAATGGCAGCACTAAATCTACTCATCTTTGCAAATGGATTTTAAACCTGATGCCAAAAGAGAGCAGGTGTATGCATACAGGCCTAAGGCCGGGTTCACACAATCAGGAGTTTTGAAGCAGTTTTTGAAGCCAAAGCCAGGAGTGGATTCAAAGATGGGGGAGACCTTCCATTAAATATCCTCTGTTTATTACCATTTTAGACGCTATTCTTAATAACCTCTACGTATATCTGGCGGTGGATCCGCTTAAGTTATGAAGAGGTGCAGGCCTCTACCTAACTTTGGCCCATCCAGCATCAGTCTGTAAGACAGTTTCCTAGCTGGCTTACATTTAGACCATTTTCAACACCTAAAACAGAAAATGATGAATGAGACGGGCCTGCAGGCGCGTCCCCTTCCACGACCACTATTGTAGACCTGGCGTGATAGGGGAACAGTCACATATTGCACCAGAAATACGCCTAATAAAAGGCGTATCTGTGGATAATAAATGAGCCCCCATACGACACAATGGTGAATGTATTACATAATTAAAGTGTACCTGTCATATTTTTTTTAATTTGCTGGTTTAATAGAGCTAGGCATGTATACCTGTTTAGAGTTAGTCTGTCACTTATTACCAAAAGATCTGTAATTACCTTATAATAACAGCTTTCATTAATGTCTCCTGTCCCTTTCCACTGGTCCCTTAAAAGACTGTTGCTATGGCCCATCTGTCTCCGGCTAATCATAAACAGAAGACAGAGGGGCGGTCCTTCACACTGCACGCCTGCATTAGGCTTCAGAGTGAGGAGGCGTGTCTCTGAGTAATCCAATCTGATTGGCTGGTGGGAAGATGCTGGCTGCAGCAAGTGTGTATGTGAAGTGAGGGGAAGCTGTTTTGGCCTCAGAGAACTGGCAGAGGAGCCATCTTGAGAAGATCCTCATATTGTAGAGGTTAAAACAGCGATAACGAAGGGAAAAAGTCAAGGAAAACAGTGGTATGTGAAGAAACTAAAGATTGCTTTATGCATAATGCTCCACCAACGGTAACATATGACAGTTACACTTCTTCAGAATATTAAAAACTCCACTTCTAATAAAGCTATATTCAGCCCTGTACCTCACATGGATCCAGAGATCTCCACATTCATTGCTTCAATTGTTCTGCTAGAATCATTTCAAGCTGTCAGCTTAAGGGGCATGTCCTGTCTGATGCAGCTTGTGGCAGTGGAAGGATGGTACTGAGCATATACATCCATCTCAGTGAACAGGACAGAGAAATTAGACAAAGAACAAACAGCAGGTGACGCTATATAGACAGATAGCTATAATACACTTTTAATTACAAGCAATGACAAAAGAATTCAGATCCAGGTGCTGGTTTGAAAACTGTAGATTATTATTCGGGGGGAAAACCCGTTTTATCGGTAATCCTACTTCTCTAACCCAACCCCAAGACCCAAGAATAAGAAAGATATATAATAATACAGAGGGGAAAAAAAAAAAAAAAAAACTTCTAAACATACCGCTGGACCAACAACAAAATTGTTCTTCTTATTTTGCATTTAGCTATGTATAAGATATCCTGGTCACTGCATTAACCCTCTAACACAATATTTTCAACAAAAGCTCATCTTTCTTCTAACCCATGTCGACCAGCTGACCGGCCATTTGCTTAGGGGAAATATAGTGTTTCATGGCGACTATTAAACGGAAAGGCAAACCATGTAACGTACGGACAGACTGGGGGGTTATCCCCTCAATTTGCTGAAACACAGAATATAACGATGGGTGGAATCACATGAAAACCCCTTTAGTCTGATAGTTTACTAACAACTTTACTTAGATCAATATATAGCAAGGATCCAAATAACCATCCAGATCAGTGCGCACAGTCCAGTAGGACAAGGTCATTGATGTCTATAGGGAGTCTAAGGCTACTTTCACACTAGCGTTATTGTTTTCCGGTATTGAGTTCCGTCATAGGGGCTCAATACTGGAAAAAAACGCTTCAGTTTTGTCCCCATTCATTGTCAATGGGGACAAAACTGAACAGAACGGAATGCTTCAAAATGCATTATGGAAGCGCTCATTAGCATTCGCCCCATAAGACGCAGGGGCATTTTCCCCCATTTTTTGGGGGAAAAAAGTGCGTCTTATGGGACGAAAAATACGGTAGGTTTTCTAGGTTTTTCCTTTACATCAGTGCTCCCCACCACCAGGCTGTGCAGGAAACTGCAGCCACTACATTCACTTCAATGAGGCTGGGGTGCACTGGGGTGGCTGCTGTGCAGAGGAAAAACAGTAAAAGGAATGAAGCAAGGAAGGAAAGAAGTGGTCCCAGAGGTCAGAACCTCGCCAATCACAAAATATTATCAAAATGCCATCTATTACATGAGTTTTCAAAAAAGGTTTGCATAAGACTTCATTCACACGACCGTATGTGTTTTGCGGTCCGCAAATTGCGGATCCGCAAAAAAAACGGATGATGTTCCGTATGGCATCCGTGTTTCCATTTTTTTGCGGATCCATTGTAAGAATGCCTATCCTTGTCAGCAAAACGGACAAGAATAGGACATGTTCTATCTTTTTTGCGGAACGGAAATACGGACATACGGAAACGGAATGCATACAGAGTACCTTCCGTTTTTTTTGCGGACCCATTGAAATGAATGGTTCCGCATACGGTCCGCAAAAAAAACGGAACGGACACGGAAACATAATACGGTCGTGTGAATGATGCCTTATGGCTGTCTATCTCCCTAAATGTCTTTTTCAGCTTATAGGGGTTGGCCACCCTAAGTATCAAAAATCCAAAGTGCCCCAGACAATAACCAACACCATGAAGTATTTCAGGTGACATGTACTGGCTGTACATCATTTATCTAACCTGTTCACCATGACACACTTCCCTGGAGGAGCTCCCTCAGACAGGCTGTGTGGGAGGAGCAGCTGCAAAGTGAAAGTAAAAATCCAAGCATGCACTGCAGCAAGTGTGTTCAGGGGAGCAGTCACATGACCTCCCCGCCCACCTGTGTTCCCATAGAGACAAGAGCCCCTTAGATAATATCAATAACTCAGTTATCAGTGAATAACTGTTGTACAGACATAGCAATAGAAAGAACGCCCCAGTCCCAACAGTAAAGGGGGGGAGGGGGTGTTACCCTTTTCATAAATTTGCTGTGGGGCTTAGTCATTTCTAGTTGTGCCACTGGATGTAAGCCATGAACAGAATGAGGGGGAGATTTATCATTTCCCTTGTTCCTAAAAAGTCGCGTTAAAAAGTTGCCAACTATGGGACAGATTTACCAAACTGGTGTAAAGGAAAACTGGCTTGGTTGTCCATAGCAACCAATCAGATTCCACCTTTCATTTTTCAAATTTTTAACTGCGCTTTTTCTTTTTTAAAGGGCGTGACAGTGTCAATGGCAGAGAGAGGGCGTGACCAGTCATCCCAACAAATTTATGTTAATTTTTACCAGTTTTCTGACTCAAATAAAGCCAGAAATCTATGGCAGCTCTGAGCTGTCATAGATTTCTGTTTAGGTGCACGGACTTCCGGAGGAGGGGGGCTGTACAGCGGGGGGGGGAGGTCTGATTAATAAATTTGTACAAATCGATCTGCTGACATACAGAGGAGCCTCCTGTCTATCATCATACGACCTGCTCCCAGCTGACAGCCCATCAATCATCTATGAATATATGACTACCCTTCATCTGGGGAAAAAGGGAAAATGAGTGTAGTCAAATAGCTATATATAACGTACAGGAGGTCAGAGATCATTATATATAACGTACAGGGGGTCAGAGATCACTATATATAACGTACAGGGGGTCACACATCACTATATATAATGTACAGGAGGTCAGAGATCACTATATATAACGTACAGGGGGGTCACACATCACTATATATAACGTACAGGGGGTCACACATCACTATATATAACGTACAGGAGGTCAGAGATCACTATATATAACGTACAGGGGGTCAGAGATCACTATATATAACGTACAGGGGGTCACACATCACTATATATAATGTACAGGAGGTCAGAGATCACTATATAGAACGTACAGGGGGTCAGAGATCACTATATATAACGTACAGGGGGTCACATCACTATATATAATGTAAGGGAGGTCAGAGATCACTATATATAACGTACAGGGGGTCAGAGATCACTATATATAAAACGTACAGGGGGTCACACCAGCACTATATATCATGTACAGGGGGTCACACGTCACTATATATAATGTACAGGGGGTCACACATCACTATATATAACGTACAGGTAGTCCACACATCACTATATATCATGTACAGGGGGTCACACGTCACTATATATCATGTACAGGGGGTCACACGTCACTATATATAACGTACAGGGGGTCACACATCACTATATATAACGTACAGGGGGTCACACATCACTATATATAACGTACAGGGGGTCACACATCACTATATATAATGTACAGGGGGTCACATCACTATATATAATGTACAGGGGGTCACACAGCACTATATATAATGTACAGGGTGGTCACACATCACTATATATAATGTACAGGGGGTCACACAGCACTATATATAACGTACAGGAGGTCACATGTCACTATATATCATGTACAGGGGGTCACACATCACTATATATAATGTACAGGGGGTCACACAGCACTATATATAATGTACAGGGGGTCACACAGCACTATATATAATGTACAGGGGCTCACACAGCACTATATATAATGTACAGGGGGTCACACATCACTATATATAATGTACAGGGGGTCACACATCACTATATATAATGTACAGGGGGTCACACAGCACTATATATAATGTACAGGGTGGTCACACATCACTATATATAATGTACAGGGGGTCACACAGCACTATATATAACGTACAGGAGGTCACATGTCACTATATATCATGTACAGGGGGTCACACATCACTATATATAATGTACAGGGGGTCACACAGCACTATATATAATGTACAGGGGCTCACACAGCACTATATATAATGTACAGGGGCTCACACAGCACTATATATAATGTACAGGGGGTCACACATCACTATAATGTACAGGGGGTCACACATCACTATATATAATGTACAGGGGGGTCACACATCACTATATATAATGTACAGGGGGTCACACAGCACTATATATAATGTACAGGGGGTCACACATCACTATATATAATGTACAGGGGGTCACACATCACTATATATAATGTACAGGGGGTCACACAGCACTATATATAATGTACAGGGGGTCACACATCACTATATACAGTCATGGCCAAAAGTTTTGAGAATTATACAAATATTAATTTTTACAAAGTCTACTGCTTCAGTTTTTATAATGGCAATTTGCATATACTCCAGAATGTTATAAAGAGTGATCAGCTTAACAGCAATTACTTGCAAAGTCAATATTTGCCTAGAAAATGAACTTTATCCCCCAAAACACATTTCAACATCATTGCAGCCCTGCCTTAAAAGGACCAGCTAACATCGTTTCAGTGATTGCTCCATTAACACAGGTGTGGGTGTTGATGAGGACAGGGCTGGAGATCAATCTGTCATGATTAAGTAAGAATGACACCACTGGACACTTTAAAAGGAGGCTGGTGCTTGGCATCATTGTTTCTCTTCTGTTAACCATGGTTATCTCTAAAGAAACACGTGAAGTCATCATTGCACTGCACAAAAATGGCCTAACAGGGAAGAGTATCGCAGCTAGAAAGATTGCACCTCAGTCAACAATCTATCGCATCATCAAGAACTTCAAGGAGAGAGGTTCCATTGTTGCCAAAAAGGCTCCAGGGCGCCCAAGAAAGACCAGCAAGCGGCAGGACGTCTCTTAAAAGTGTTTCAGCTGCGGGATCGGGCTACCAGCAGTGCAGAGCTTGCTCAGGAATGGCAGCAGGCAGGTGTGAGTGCATCTGCACGCACTGTGAGGCGGAGACTCTTGGAGCAAGCCTTGGTCTCAAGGAGGGCAGCAAAGAAGCCACTTCTCTCCAGAAAAAAACATCAGGGACAGACTGATATTCTGCAAAAGGTACAGGGAGTGGACTGCTGAGGACTGGGGTAAAGTCATTTTCTCTGATGAATCCCCTTTTCGATTGTTTGGGACATCTGGAAAACAGCTTATTCGGAGAAGACGAGGTGAGCGCTACCACCAGTCTTGTCTCATGCCAACTGTAAAGCATCCTGAAACCATTCATGTGTGGGGTTGCTTCTCAGCCAAGGGAATCGGCTCTCTCACAGTCTTGCCTAAAAACACAGCCATGAATAAAGAATGGTACCAGAATGTCCTCCGAGAGCAACTTCTCCCAACCGTCCAAGAGCAGTTTGGCGATCAACAATGCCTTTTCCAGCATGATGGAGCACCTTGCCATAAAGCACCTTAAAGGTGATAACTAAATGGCTCAGGGAACAAAACATAGAGATTTTGGGTCCATGGCCTGGAAACTCCCCAGATCTTAATCCCATTGAGAACTTGTGGTCAATCATCAAGAGACGGGTGGACAAACAAAAACCTACAAATTCTGACAAAATGCAAGCATTGATTGTGCAAGAATGGACTGCTATCAGTCAGGATTTGGTCCAGAAGTTGATTGAGAGCATGCCAGGGAGAATTGCAGAGGTCCTGAAGAAGAAGGGTCAACACTGCAAATATTGACTTGCTGCATTAACTCATTCTAACTGTCAATATAAGCTTTTATTACTCATAATATGATTGCAATTATATTTCTGTATGTGATAAAAACATCTGACAAACACACATAAAAACCAGAGGGCAGCAGATCATGTGAAAATAGAATATTTGTGTCATTCTCAAAACTTTTGGCCATGACTGTATAACGTACAGGGGGTCAGATATCACTATATATAACGTACAGGAGGTCAGAGATCATTATATATAACGTACAGGGGGTCACACATCACTATATATAATGTACAGGTAGTCACACATCACTATATATAATGTACAGGGGGTCACACAGCACTATATATAATGTACAGGGGGTCACACATCACTATATATAATGTACAGGGGGGGTCACACATCACTATATATAATGTACAGGGGGTCACACATCACTATATATAATGTACAGGGGGTCACACATCACTATATATAATGTACAGGGGGTCACACATCACTATATATAACGTACAGGGGGTCACACAGCACTATATATAACGTACAGGGGGTCACACATCACTATATATAATGTATAGGGGGGTCACAAGTCACTATATATAATGTACAGGGGGTCACACATCACTATATATAATGTACAGGGGGTCACACATCACTATATATAACGTACAGGGGGTCACACATCACTATATATAACGTACAGGGGGTCACACATCACTATATATAACGTACAGGGGGGTCACACATCACTATATATAACGTACAGGGGTCACACATCACTATATAAATGTATAGGGGGGTCACAAGTCACTATATATAATGTACAGGGGGTCACACATCACTATATATAATGTACAGGGGGTCACACATCACTATATATAATGTACAGGGGGTCACACAGCACTATATATAATGTACAGGGGGTCACACAGCACTATATATAACGTACAGGGGGTCACACATCACTATATATAATGTACAGGTGGTCACACATCACTATATATCATGAACAGGCGGTCACACATCACTATATATAATGTACAGGGGGTCACACATCACTATATATAATGTACAGGGGGTCACACAGCACTATATATAATGTACAGGGGGTCACACATCACTATATATAATGTACAGGGGGTCACACATCACTATATATAATGTACAGGGGGTCACACATCACTATATATAACGTACAGGGGGTCACACATCACTATATATAACGTACAGGGGGTCACACATCACTATATATAATGTACAGGGGGATCACACATCACTATATATAATGTACAGGGGGTCACGGTCACACAGCACTATATATAATGTACAGGGGGTCACACATCACTATATATAATGTACAGGGGGGTCTCACAGCACTATATATAATGTACAGGGGGGCACACATCAATATATATAATGTACAGGGGGTCACACATCACTATATATAATGTACAGGGGGTCACACAGCACTATATATAATGTACAGGGGGTCACACAGCACTATATATAATGTACAGGGGGTCACACATCACTATATATAATGTACAGGGGTCACACAGCACTATATATAACGTACAGGAGGTCACACAGCACTATATATAATGTACAGGAGGTCACACAGCACTATATATAACGTACAGGAGGTCACACAGCACTATATATAATGTACAGGAGGTCACACATCACTATATATAATGTACAGGAGGTCACAAGTCACTATATATCATGTACAGGCGGTCACACATCACTATATATAACGTGCAGGAGGTCACAAGTCACTATATATAACGTGCAGGGGGTCACACATCACTATATATAACGTACAGGGGGTCACACATCACTATATATAACGTACAGGGGGTCACACATCACTATATATAACGTACAGGGGGTCACACATCACTATATATAATGTACAGGGGGTCACACAGCACTATATATAATGTACAGGGGGTCACACATCACTATATATAACGTACAGGAGGGTCATATATCACTATATATAACGTACAGGGGGTCACACATCACTATATATAATGTACAGGGGGTCACACAGCACTATATATAATGTACAGGGGGTCACATCTGTATATACAGTATAAAGGGGGTCACTGTACAGGGGTTCACAGATCATAGCAAGGCTGCCAATAGCAAGGAAACCAGGCAGCTCTGCGTAAGAAGATATATTAGGAAGTTTATTGTCTCCCTACTTTCTTTACAGTTTTAGTAAGTGCTAACAAAGTGGCCAACCCCTTTAATGAATCCCCCCTTCCATTTCCCTTTTGTGGAATCTACCAGCATTGTACTACTGTGATTCGTTCCTTTACTTCCCTCTATGTTTGTTTTCAGCTCCTGAGCTCAAATAACAGATTCGCCCAGATTTGGAGTGAGAAATCACACTTACAGGAAGGCAGGACTCTACAGAGCATGCCTGGCTGCTGTCATAGATTACCACTTTGGCCAAAATAGTGCACATAATGGCGCCTGGGAAAATCCAAACTTTCTATTTTGTCTCTATATCTATCAGCCCTAAAAGATTCCAGCTCTATACTGGAGACTATAAAATCCCCAGAAATGAGTACTTTATGTATAAACAGGGCACACAAGTTATTAATGGAACAGATACCATTTATATAAATCAGCACCACACAATATATATTCTAATAGCAGAGAACACATATTTTATATCCTATGCATATCGATAAATCTTCGGGTCCCTGTGGATGCTGTCGTGTGCAACACTTTTTAACATCTTGAAAAATTTATAGACCATTAAATCATTCACTTCAGACGTCTTGGTGACAAGTCTTCAGTTTGAGCTTTGACAGTACGTTCCAGGATATTTATCTTTATTCTATGCTATTAATTTATTTATGTCACACAATATGAAAGATACAGTATATCAGCCTAACGTTACATTACATTGTATTAACACTGTGAAACAAGGTAGCCCCACATAGAAAAGTATTATATAGTAATTAAAAAAGTATATGTGAGCATTATACCCCAATGGAGAGCGCTGTGATTCTGCTTCTGAAAACCATGCACTCCGCAATTTGCGGAACGGAAGGGATGCCCATGATAGAAATGCCTATTAACCGTAAAACTAACAAGAATAGGACATGTTGTATTCTTTTTTATTTTTTTGTGGGGACGGAGCTCTCCGTGTGCTGTCTGCATCTTTTGTGAATGTGGATGTGGACCCAAACAACATTCGTGTGCGTGAGCCCTAATGGAAAGCTACACTTTTTCCCTTAAAAAAACACAAATGGGATGTAGAAGTGGTCTCATACAAATTGCAATATCACTGAAGAGGTTTACGTTCTATTTTCTTAAATCAATATCCTGCCTAACAAGAATGTTTAAAATATATACTTTTATCAACAACTTTTTAAAATCTACAGGAAAAGGAAACCTGATAAAACAGGTATGTTAGGCTTTAACCAAGAGAAACGGTTTGTTCGGATGGATAATGTACAACGGACACATAGGCGACTAACAAAAATCACCGTCACATTCTGTTTGTGTGTCCAGTTTCCACCTCTCGTTCTTGGAATAAGACTAATCACCAAGGGATCGCTGCCCAGCTACAGAGGGGAACTCTTTTTTATATAAAACCCCTCAATCCATTAATTTCCCACAACCTGGTGACGTGATCGCCAATCACGATAATTTAACACACCTAGGTGAGAGTAAAGGCTGACAGCGTCAGCTCAGTGAAAGAGAGAAGTATAGTGGTGGATACTGCGGACATATGGGGGACTAGGATAGATCAGTCACAAAGCATCTCGATCCTTAAGTCCTATGAATCCCCAACACCATTTACACCTGCATTCTCACCTGTCACTACTCACTACTTCCCCCACTAAATGCCGTTCAGACGGCCAGCGCTATTAAACCGGAGATCATTGGTGTATCCAAGTTAGCTGTTTTGCCCTGTCACTGTGCTCTACGCGTTTCACCCTATAGGCTCCTCAGGAGCAACCAGGAACAACAAGCAGACACACATATAACACGAGAGCCGTCCGCTATCTGACAAGGCAGCGGCATCGGCGCTGGAATGGCCATTCTCTCCATTCTAGGCTGCACATGAGAAGCCCACATTGCTAAGATAGGAGTAGTGGGACCCACATCTATCATATATATATATATATATATATATATATATATATATATATAAATATAAGACATATCATGTGGATATACTATAAATGTTCAGGTGGAACAACCCCTTTAAAAGTGTTTGTTCAGGTCAAAAAAAAAAACATTAATATATTTTAATTATTTAAGGGGCCCCAATCTGACTATATTCACTCTGGTCCCAGGCCGTGGCACCTGCACTTCCTGCACATTTTCTATGTCAGTATGTGTCCAGAGCTATGCGAGTAGGGATCTGACTGACTGGTTTATTTCACCGATATAATTGCCCCCACCCCCCTGCATATGCATCAGCAGAGAACTATAGAAAAGAGCCGGCCAGCCTGCCCCCCTTCACACACAGCTATAGTCACATCACAGCACATAAAACACCGTTAGGGCTCATCCACACAAATGTTTGCAGCCAGTGCCCATATTGCAGCCCGCAAACAGCTTTTTGGTGTTTGCTGCTTGTATGCGCTAAATAGTCCATAGCCTTTCAAATTGTGCTTTGACCCTTTAACTGCCGGAGAGTAAAGCGTGAATGTGTTGTGGTACTTATCTGCCCAGAAATTCTGTAGGCGGTGGCAGCAGTTATTTGGAGGAGGCTTATGCTCAAGCTGCAGTCTGAGTGCAATAAAACGTAAAAATGAGTGGTAGTAGATTAACCTCTTGCAGTCGTACGCATCGAACGTCATTTCAGAAATTCCCATTCCCTAACACTGTGTTTGAGCGCCCATCCTAAAGATAACACTGAATAATTGAGCCACGAAAAAGAAAGAGGACAACCACTACAAATCCACAGAAAAAAAGTTCTGCATTTGTAAAGTCATGGGTGCAGCAGAACATTTATTATTCTGTCCGTATTTTGTAGGTAACACAGCGGTGGAGGGGGGGAGCACGTGGGAATTAATCCCTTCATTGAAGCTTTAATACAATAAAATGAACAGGCGGCAGCACATACAGTTCTCAAGCAGTGTCTTAAGTTGACCAAGTAAACAAAGAGTAGATTACCCACTGCTTATCTATTTCACACAGCCCTGCATAGACATTTGTTACTAAACGCTATAAGAAACCTTATTAAAGATAATTACATTTAAGTGAGACGCCGCAATTGCCACACAGCAGTATTCCATAGGCATAAACAAGTTATAAGAGGTGTTAATTTGTAATAAACATAAAAAAGCAATTTTAAATTCAATTTATTTAGCAATGAATAAAGATAATTCAATCTCAGGATACAATTTTTTACCTCCATATAAGATATATTGCAACCTTGCAGGCTTCATATTGCTTTACATGGTACAGCATGCTTCCCAATCTAGGTTTCCAGTCTGGACATGGCCTTATCGCTACATTATAGAGGTGGAAATATTATATCCATGCTTTTTACATCATATCATGTCAAGCCTTCCAAACAGCTTTAAAGGGGTATTCTCATCTTAGGCAATGGGGGCATATCGCTAGGATATGCCCCCATTGTCTTATAGGTGCGGGTCCCACCGCTGGGACCCGCACCTATATCCAGAACGGAGCGGGGAGCGCTGCGCCTGAAGGACCCCAGGTTTCCGGGGGTCCGGCCACCACCAGGCACAGCTCCCCGCGCCGCTCATAGAAATGAATGGGAGCCGGGCCGTGCATGCGCGGTGCGCTCCCATTCATTTCTATGGAGCCGACGGAAGTAGCCGAGCCAGTGCTCGGCTATTTTCGGCAGCCCCATAGAAATGAATGGAGGGCGGCTGCGCATGCGCAGTGCGCCCTCATTCACTTCGGGGGCTCCGTTCTGGAAATAGGTGCGGGTGCGGGATATGCCCCCATTGTCTAAAATGAGAATAACCCTTTAAGGGAAACAAGACATACACGCTCTATACTGAGACGTCAGCAAGCACATGAGTGTCATATTTTCCTAACCATTACACCAGTGTGTAAATGCACCTATATCACAGATGAGCGCCCTGGCCTAATGGTGGGTCTACTGAGCAGAAATCAGTGTAGCCCAAGCCTTAGGGCTCATGGGGATGAACATTGGCATTTTTGCAGTGTGCACAGAACAGAACATCCTACCCACTGTATAACTGTCCTATCGTCGTCTATAAAACTTGTCCAGATTTTTTTGCAGGGCCTCGGAACAGACATACAGATCATGTGCTGTTCGCATCTTCTGTGGCCCCATTAATATGAATATGTCCGCAAAAAACGCAGATCGGATGAAGAAGAGAAATACGGTTGTGTGAACAGACCCTTAGCGCTCATGCATACGAATGTGTGCCGCGAAATTTGCGGTCCACATTGCACGGGAACTGACTGTGGGGCCACCGCATTTGGATCGCGGACCCACTCACTTGAATGGGGTTTGCGATCCGCATCCGACAGTCCGCACCGCAAAAAAGTAGTGCATGCACTTCTTTTTTGCGGTGCGGAAGCACGGCCAGAAATACCACGGAAGCACACTGTAGTGCTTCCGTGGTGTTCCGATCCGTGCCTCCGCTCCAGATCTCCGTGATTGCGGACCCATTGAAGTGAATGGGTCCTCGATCCGTGATGCACACGGCCGGTGCCTGTGTATTGCAGACTCGGCATATAGCTAGGATACTCGCTCCTCGACCCCCCATTGTCTGATAGGTGCGGGTCTCACCACAAAGCCTAACATGAGGCCCGCAAAGTGTTGGCTGGTGGTGCCGGGTCAAACTACAACCAAGCCTTCCTATTGGCCCAGCGAAAATAGCGGAGCGTTGAGCTCAGCTATTTTTGAACTCTGTCAGCTCCCATTCATTTCTATGGCCAGAGCCAGCGCTCTCCTATTTTCGGCAGACCCATAGAAATGAATGGAGGGCAGCCACACATGCACGGTGGGCCCTCCGGGTCTTTTCCGACTCCGTTTACGAGACAGACCTGCACCTAGTGATATGCTCCCGTTGTCTGAGATGACGCAACCCGTTTAAAGATGAAAGAATAAATGACATGGCCCCTTCCTCACCTGACCTAAAACCTATTGAGAACTCGTGGGCTCTTCTTAAATCGGAGATTTACAGTGAAGGAAAACGGTACCCCTCACCTCTCTGATCGGTGAGGCTGTGGTTGATCGTCAACAGATTAAGAAACTTATAGGTATTGAAAAAAGGAGATATACTGGTCACTTTTTATTTTGAGTTACTTACTCTTCTCACAGATGGAAATAAACAGGTTAAATGGAAATTTTCCATTTTCATTTTAGTTACATAATAATTCTACACACTTATAGTTGACCATGTACATATTCTCCTAAGAAAACAAAAACTTTACTTTCTTGTATCTTCAGGTTTTAGGTTTAATAACTTTTTGGATTGACCAACAGCACTGTAGTAGTTCAATAATAAAATGAATCCTCAAAAACTCCTCACTACTATGAGACCTGGTGTTGGTTCTGTGGGTGTCTGCACTATATATGGCAGTAGGTGCTCTCCAGCCTTCCTGTTAACTCTCATTAGTACCAAGGAAGAACCCGCTTTCATCACTGAACACTACTGTACAGAACCCCAAAAAAAGGATGCCCCACCCTGGTTGTGTGATCATTGACCAAGCACCACTAGCAGTTTATCTCCGCTCAACTGCATCAAGTTTTCCATTTCTTTCTTCATTTTCAGGTAATGTACATGTTGCTATTTAGCTCAACAACTTCAAAAGCCTTTATATGATGCCAAAGTCTACGACACCATGCTGAAAGCACTGAAGCCGCATGTGCCAAAAACACAGACCTTACATCTGTTTATAGAGGGAGAGCACAAACACGGCATAAAGTAGAGCAAAAGCAGCTATGTAAACAATCTTCTTCATTCTCGGCTTTTATAATTAAGCTTATTGCACAATATTAATTTTATCCTTTGGAGAAGTTTGTCATTAAGAGGAATATTTCTGCTTCAGAAGGATTATTCATTTAATGTGCTCAAAACTAGGCTAGCTTTCTAATTAAGAAGGCAGCAAAGCCCGAAGATGCTTGTTGCCACCAGCCATGTTATCATGCCAAAAGATTAAGAGAATTCCCTCAAGCCCAATTTTACGCCTTGGTTGAACACAAGTTCTAGAGTCATTATTAAGCGGGTAAATATATGTGCTTAGGTCACACTGCCGCTCATTTCACGCATAAAGAAGAGAATGGAGATAATAACTAATTTTCCATTACTAAATAATTGATATGTTCCATTACACTATGTAGCGTGAACAAGATGAATGATCTAGTGGGTCTTCCAGATACCCCTCCATCATTAAAAAAAAAAAAAACTCACTTACCAGTAATTCCCTTTTCACAAGTCCACCACGACAACACTTATGCTGAGGGACAATCCTCCTCCCAGCAAGAAGGGACAAAAAGAATAAATACTATCCTCTTCCAGCTTCCTATCCTCCTCGCGGTATCTTACTAGAACCAGACAGCCTAACAGAATCTGCAGCACCAACATTCCCAACACACACCATGAGGACTCATGAAAAGGGAATTGCAGGCAAGTGTAAACCAGTTTTTCTGTGTCATCCACCATGATGACACTTACACTGAGATCTACCTGATTAACACATTTAGGGTGGACCACCTCAAGCAGGACTTTCCTAAAAGAAGATACAGTATAAATCCTGCTTCAAATTTGCATCTATCCTATAATGTTCAACAAACGTATGAGGGCTCAACCAAGTCGTAGCCCTGCAAATCTGTTCCATGGAAGCATCAACAACAGGCTGACACTGAACTGGAAAAAGGGCCTTCAAATTAATTGGAGAATATTTATCTGTCACTTTGTAGGCTTCGCAAATAACCAGTCTAGTCCATCAAGTTAGCAAACATTTGGAAGCTCTGAACCCTTTCCTCAGACCCTGGAACTGAAGAAAGCTAATCAGACTTTCTCCACGGTCTGGAATCTTACAGATACTGCAACGCTCAACATCTAACATCCAGCTTATTAAAGGTCTTTTCATTTTTTGATCTAGGATTTTCAGAAAAGGTAGAAAGATCTCCTCTGGACTAAGAAAATCCCAAACCACTGTGGGTAAAAGTGAATGGTCATACTTTAGTACTAACCTGTCATCGGAAACCTTTAGAAATAATTCACCGATTCTGGGAGCCTGAATTTCGCCTACTGTATGGGCAGAGATGATGGCAATCAAAAACATCATAAATAAATTCCGCTAAATTTCCGCTAAGCGTTTAAACATAATACAAGGTACTAAATTTTGATTACGAGGAAGAGCTCTAGGTCTA
This sequence comes from Rhinella marina, assembly GCA_900303285.1. NCBI lineage: Eukaryota > Metazoa > Chordata > Amphibia > Anura > Bufonidae > Rhinella > Rhinella marina. The sequence continues at coordinate 65,808 of ONZH01002169.1, read as the reverse complement.
GACCACAACCTCTCAGCTCCCTTCAGGAATCACATAACCAAATTTTGGAACAGATTTTGTCAGTGATCTCCTTCCTAGTGGCCGTCATATCATATTGCATAAATAACCTTGTCCAAAAGGCCCCTAGCTTTAAGAATCAGCCTTTCAGAATCCAGGCTGTTAACTGAAGTCTGTCCACGCAAGGATGAAGGATTGGAGCCTGAAACAGAAGGTTTCTGTCCGAAGTCCGAACACTCCAGGACTAATGAGGCCATATAGTTTCCCTTCTGTAATAGGGTTATTGTGTATTTGATCCTCTCCATCTTGAATCTTTCATATTTTATAAGCTTGTTCAGACACTTCAGTTATGAGGCAAAAGGTTCTGTTGGGTTTTCTGACAAGAAACACCATGGAATAGTGGTTCTCAGCCTTTTCACACCAAGTAATCCCTAGTGAAAATAAGTACCAAGCACCCCTAAGGAAGCGAACAGTGATATTTTCTTGCCGCCGTCATAGGCTCTGTTCTAAGACTCTGTCAGCAGCACTAATCTTCCTGTCAAGATGAGACACCACATTAAGACCTATTATGGCGGATTCATTTTTAAATGACATTTAGCACTACCAAACATATAGGAGAACACAGCACTACACACCTTTCATCCAGTGATGTCTCCTATTATATAAATTCTCCTTCTTCAGACCAGACAGCCATGATGACTTCTTTCAGCCACATTTAGTCTCTACAGAGCTTGTCATACAGACATGTTAGGTTCCTACTGTTCCATCATCTTCCCCATTTTCTCAACACCCTACCCTGTCATCCCCGACACTGTGCCCGCTGTGCTGTCTCATTATTATACTGCAGAAACAGATAAAACTTCTGAAAATACTAGAACCACACAGATAGTGTCTCCTTAAATACTTTTCTCACAGTGCCCTCAAAAATAACTGCGCCCAGCCCATGACAATAAGTGCCATAAACATAGTGTCCCCCAAAAATAAAATTTGCTAAGCTGATACTGTGCCAGGGTGAGAGCTCACAAACGTTCCAACAACAGTAAGAATTCTCTCCTTTAGGAGAGCTCCCACAGCACCCCCAATAGTAATGTCCCCTGTTGTGCCACAGAATTAATGCCACAATTAGTGTCCATACTAGTAGTACCTCATAGTACCCCAGTAGTAATAAAGCCCACCATAATGACCCTTAATGGTATTAATTCCCACTATAGTGCACCCGCTATTAGAGCCCACCATAATGCCACCAAAAGTAATAATGTCTAAGGTCAGTGCACAAAGTAGTATTTAAGTCACCACAGTGCGCCCCAGTAGTAAAAATACCCCTTATAGTGCCCACAGTAGAACTAACTTAAGTGCCTCCAGGAGTAGATGTCCACTATAGTGCCCGCCAGTAGTAATAAAGTGCACATAATGCATCCCAGAATAAAATGCCCCTTTATAGTGCTGCCTGTAGAACTAATGTTCCCCTAGTGTCCCCTCGGATATAATAATGACCCTTCCCCCTAAAGTGACCCAATAGCATTGTGTCCTGAGGTGCCAAAATAAATGCAAATATTCACCTCCATGCCACTGTCTGCAATGCAGGACACAGGCCTCTTCTGGCCTGCGTCCTGAGCTGCTTGGAGCCTGGTTCAGGTGGTCGTGTCAATGATGTCATTGCGCCACCTGCAATGGAGGCTCCAACAGGGATGAGAACACTGCCTAAATATATATATCATACCGCCTTGCAAAAATATAGCAGATGGTAAATATGGCTGCTTGATTCCCTGGAGCCAGCTGGAGATATATCCCACACCAGTCAGCTTCCAGTGCATGTTTTTCAATGGCTTTCTGTGCCTACCTGTATACTATCCCGTCCTAAGTGACATCAGACATTGACAGACTGCACACTGGGTGGTACAACTATCTCAGCAACCGAAACACGCACGGTGAGAACTGCTCACGAATCCTATGCACAATGGGGGTCATTTATCAAACTTGTGTAAAGTAGAACTGGCTTAGTTGCCCATAGCAACTGTGGTGATGTGTATAGTAAAGTTCACGGTAGATGTGTGGTCGGGGTGTGTATCCCACCACTTGTTCAGTTTAGCTGGGTGAGATAACTGAAATCCAGAAAATGGTGCTGCTTCAGCAAGGCATAGCTTGCTGGAGATTTTGTTTAAAGTGACATGGGCTGGATTTCTTGGACTTGGAGACAGGTTGGTAGTGGGAGTCTTCCAGTCCACACCCTTCCACTACAGGTGTTGCGGTAAGCTGACAGATTGCAGGTGAGAACTGCTGTGTAATCACAAGGGGATAAAACGACCCTCTGTGTATGAGAGTTAGAGAGAGAGGGCCCTTGTGGTCCCAGCCAGGAAGTCTGGGAGGGCCACAAGGCTGAGGAAGCCTGGGAAGAGAAAGGCTGAGGAAGCCTGAGAGGTTGGAGCCTGCGGAGGCTCTGTGTGGTCTCAGCCAGGAAGGCTGAGGGGCCACAAGGCTTTGTATAGCCTAAAGTTTGCGAGGCCCAGTGACCCAGGGTCGCACGGTCAGAGTCAGGAGGACTGCTGGACCATCTCCCCCCAAAGGTGCTGGTGAGGTCACAGCCAGGAGGCTGCTGGACCGTACGGTTGAGGAAGCCACATCTAAAGCTGTGTGTGAACAGCGTTTTTCTAGGTGAGCTAGAGAACAAATTATGTGTTAGTTAGAACATAAACGGGCAGGTGGTTGTTTGGTAATGTTTTTGTGCTGGTGTCTAAGTGAAAAATAAAGCACGAATGGACTTGAAAACGCCCTATTTTAGGAAGATTTGTGATTGCGACCTCCTGAGAGAGAGCGATCCTTTACACAACTAATATGATTCCACCTTTCACTTCCCAAAAGAGCTGTAAAATATTAAAGTGGACACTGATTAGTTGCTATTGGCAACTAAGTCAGTTCTACTTTACACCAGTTTGATAAATGACCCCCTATATTTCCTGGCCATCAGACAGATGCCTCAACTGCACCACCCAGCATTGCCCAATCTCAGACTGAATGGGCGAGCGGGTATGCTTGGAGGAACACTTACCTTATCCCTGCCTGTATGTACACATTTACAAAGAAATTTTGCATTGCTCCAGGGCAACTAAAATAAGAAGTCAAGACTATAAATAGATGGATTCTGTCTACAGATCCTATGCAGAACTATGTATCTCCATGGTAACAGACTACAAACAACTTATGGCTAGTCTGCTACCTCTGGAAGGTTAGCAAGAAGCGGAGACAGATGAAAGGGAACGTCGACACCAGCACTGTCGCCACTGATTGCCGTACTGTATAGCAGGGGCACAGGGGTCCTCAACAGCAGGTACTCAAGTAGGGGCCAGTTCCTTATGGCAAATAAACAGAAAACCGAGCACACTTCTCCTTGCTCAAGAAGAATTAGTTATTACGGTATATGCAATCCACAAATTTGCATGACATTTCTATCCTGTAATGGACCTTCCTCATAAGACCTATAGGATGTGTGGTAAAAAAGTATCAACTACGCTGTGTAAAGCGGCATGAGGCGCCTTGGGAAAACGGTTAGTGCCCTTCATACAGCATCTTAGGTCACAGTGCAGCTGATGAACACTTCATTTTGTTACACAGCTTACAATCCATCCGAGAAAGGTGCCATAGAGGACAGAAACAGCTTGTATGTTTGGTGACTACATATAAAATGTATGTAAATGTGGCTTCACATCATGGTTAATGCATCCGTTTGACGTACGTATATGTTAGAAAAAAAATTATACAAAAACACAGCACACCACGTTCTTGTATCCTGCAGGGTATTATACAACCGTCACCATGCCTTCACTGCCAGGATCAGAAATAAACTTTGATTACGACAGTTTAACCCTCATATGCCACAGTCAATTGCTCCCTCCAAAAAAAAAAAAAAAAAAAAAAAGGCCTATGTCTAAAAAACGCCACCCCCAAAAAGCATTTGTAAATAAACACCAGAATTTGATGGCATTTTTTCCAAGCTATAAAGACATCAAGAAAAAGACCGAATGTGGCATCAGTCCATCAGCTCCCTAGGAGCTGATCAATCCCATCCTTGGAACCTGTGCCCAACTAATAAAACACTAAACCCATCCACTGTACTGCCTCCCCACCCGACCAGAAGAAGCCATGTCCTGTGACCGTTACAACCAGTCCCTGGCCCTGCTAGTTACAGCACGTGACCATTGAGGCCAGTGTTTGTTCACAGGACCTAGCCATTTCCAGCCCAGTGGGGACCCAAAGTGGCACAGGGTCCATGGCTTTTTAATTATACGTAACCCAAAATTGAAAATGCTGTTGAATAAATGTCATACGACAAATGAAGTCCTTAAAAGGGGTTTTCTGAAGAGTTTTGTTTTTTTTTAATTGATGACTGATCCTCAGGATACAACACCTAGAACCCCTGCCCATCAGCTGCTTGAGAAGACACAAGCTCTCACAGTAGTTCTGAGGCCTTCTCTCAACTTCAGAGGATAGGTCATCAGTAGGAAAAAAAAAAACTCTCGGAAAGCACGGAGCAGGTTATTCCTATGTTTTGCAGAGGGGCATCTGATGTAATCTGTAAAGAATTTGTCCTGTCCAACAGGGCTGTGAAGTCGGAGTCGTTATAAAATAAACCGACTCCAAAAATATATAATAAATTGGTACAGTTAGTTCAATGCAGTATGAGCTGAATATATTTTCATAAGAATTTGGGAAAATGATTAAATGTCCTATAAATGTCTGTTCTATTCCTGAACTAAGCATCTACGATTATAGTTGAGATGAATGTGTGCAGCCTTTTATGTAGGTGCTTAGTAGTGAAGCTCCTCCGCTACAGATCAGAGGAAAAATGCACTGGGAAGGAATGGCTGCACTCATCTCAGATCTACTAGAGAAAACAGGATTAAAGGGGTTTTCTCACTAGTTACAAAGATTAGCTTTCAACATAAAGGGACAGTTAAAAGAAGACATTTTCTAAATACAGTGGTCACATTTTACTTTAGTCATGAACTACAGACAGTTCAGTATATCACTCACTGCACACAGATTTCTACGGTAACCTGCATACCAGAAAGACTGTTATCTGATTAGCTGAGAGCAGGAGTGACCTCACCCCCACGGAATGAGGGGACTAAGCTCTGACTGATTACCTGCAGTAAGCAAAAGGTCCAAGTGTTGTGAGGACTGAGAAGCATGGCTTTACCTGTTAGAGATCACAATCTCCTTCTTTACCTGTTAGAGATCACAATCTCCTGCTCTGTCAGAGTAAGTTAATATATGCTAATAACTGCTGGAGACCCACCCACAGCCTGAGGAGACAGAGTGAGTGCAAACTGCCTGTCAGCCAGTGAATCAACGTGCTAAGAAAACCCCTTTAAGGCAAGTACTTCTTAGTCTTTCAATAAACTGTGCATAAATCAATTGTCCAGTGCATGTTCTCTCTCTCTGCTTTGCTCTGAGCTCATGTTTGGAGAGGTTAATTGCTCTGATGGCTTCTACATGCTATACATAGAATATAATGGGGAAAACTGTTTTCTAACATCTCAAATTCAGAAATACAGAAACATACATGTGAAAAAGTACTATAGGTGTAGAAGCCATTGCCAAGCCTTTGTTATCTAGCACTGCTAGTAGTTTCACTTTATAGACTGTGGAGAAGTATGATGTAAAACACCTAGGGCCTTATGTATGAAAAATGTCTAGGCATAGAAGTTTCTTTGTTGCCCACAAAAACCAATCAGAGCTCCCATTTCATACAGTGCTCTGGAGAAACGAAAGGGGGGCTCTGTTTGGTTGATATGGGGAACAAAGAAAGTCTTAGAACTAGACCAGGGCTGGCCAACCTGCAGCTCTCCAGCTGTTGCAAAACTACAACTCCCAGCATGCCCAGTCTGCCTACAGCTATCATCCTACAGCAGGGCATGGTGGGAGTTGTAGTTTTACAACAGCTGGAGAGACTCAGGTTGGCCAGCCCTGAACTAGACAGTTCTCATACATCAGGCCCTTAGTGAGCTGTACCCAGAGAAAAGCCTGATACTGGAAGTCCAGAGTAAAGATATCTAGTAAAAACATATATTACAAACTCTTTTTGTCATGACATAGCTGTACTATTGATTTATGCAAAGTTTGTTTAAAGTTATCGCTTAAACATGCTCCATGTATGAGGGAGTCGGAGTCAGGGGAAATTGGGGAGTCGGAGTCGGGGCTTTGGCTTACCGACTCCACAGCCCTGCTGTCCAATATAAAGTTGATTAGATATATTCTAGGGAAAACTCCATGTATCCCTGCAGCAAGTAGTAGTGGTGGTATTAAGAAACAGCGATATGGTGATATCACTATTTGTAAATTACCACTGTATTTTAGTGACGTCATAGGAGTGGACACACTTGAAACAAGCTCTGCGTAGGTGTGTAGACTCCCAGCCACAGCGTACAGTTCACATTACACGTCTGTACATAAGTCCCATACAGTATAACGTCTCCTTGTAGCCTGCCGCCCCATACAGTATAACGTCTCCTTGTAGCCTGCCGCCCCATACAGTATAACGTCTCCTTGTAGCCCCATACAGTATAACGTCTCCTTGTAGCCTGCCGCCCCATACAGTATAATGTCTCCTTGTAGCCTGCCCCCATACAGTATAATGTCTCCTTGTAGCCTGCCCCCATACAGTATAATGTCTCCTTGTAGCCTGCCCCCATACAGTATAACGTCTCCTTGTAGCCTGCCGCCCCATACAGTATAACGTCTCCTTGTAGCCCCATACAGTATAACGTCTCCTTGTAGCCTGCCGCCCCATACAGTATAATGTCTCCTTGTAGCCTGCCCCCATACAGTATAATGTCTCCTTGTAGCCTGCCCCCATACAGTATAATGTCTCCTTGTAGCCTGCCCCCATACAGTATAATGTCTCCTTGTAGCCTGCCCCCATACAGTATAATGTCTCCTTGTAGCCTGCCCCCATACAGTATAACGTCTCCTTGTAGCCTGCCGCCATACAGTATAACGTCTCCTTGTAGCCTGCCCCCATACAGTATAACGTCTCCTTGTAGCCTGCCCCCATACAGTATAACGTCTCCTTGTAGCCTGCCCCCATACAGTATAACGTCTCCTTGTAGCCTGCCCCCATACAGTATAACGTCTCCTTGTAGCCTGCCCCCATACAGTATAATGTCTCCTTGTAGCCTGCCCCCATACAGTATAATGTCTCCTTGTAGCTGCCCCCATACAGTATAATGTCTCCTTGTAGCCTGCCCCCATACAGTATAATGTCTCCTTGTAGCCTGCCCCCATACAGTATAATGTCTCCTTGTAGCCTGCCCCCATACAGTATAATGTCTCCTTGTAGCCTGTCCCCATACAGTATAACGTCTCCTTGTAGCCTGCCCCCATACAGTATAACGTCTCCTTCTTGCCCCCATACAGTATAATGTCTCCTTGTAGCCTGTCCCCATACAGTATAACGTCTCCTTCTTGCCCCCATACAGTATAATGTCTCCTTGTAGCTGCCCCCATACAGTATAATGTCTGCTTGTAGCTGCCCCCATACAGTATAATGTCTCCTTGTAGCTGCCCCCATACAGTATAATGTCTCCTTGTAGCTGCCCCCATACAGTATAATGTCTCCTTGTAGCCTGCCCCCATACAGTATAACGTCTCCTTGTAGCTGCCCCCATACAGTATAACGTCTCCTTGTAGCTGCCCCCATACAGTATAATGTCTCCTTGTAGCCTGCCCCCATACAGTATAACGTCTCCTTGTAGCTGCCCCCATACAGTATAACGTCTCCTTGTAGCCTGCCGCCATACAGTATAACGTTTCCTTGTAGCCTGCCCCCATACAGTATAACGTTTCCTTGTAGCCTGCCCCCATACAGTATAATGTCTCCTTGTAGCTGCCCCCATACAGTATAATGTCTCCTTGTAGCCTGCCCCCATACAGTATAATGTCTCCTTGTAGCTGCCCCCATACAGTATAATGTCTCCTTGTAGCCTGCCCCCATACAGTATAATGTCTGCTTGTAGCCTGCCGCCATACAGTATAATGTCTCCTTGTAGCCTGCCGCCATACAGTATAACGTCTCCTTCTTGCCCCCATACAGTATAATGTCTCCTTGTAGCCTGCCGCCATACAGTATAATGTCTCCTTGTAGCCTGCCCCCATACAGTATAATGTCTCCTTGTAGCTGCCCCCATACAGTATAACGTCTCCTTGTAGCCTGCCGCCATACAGTATAACGTTTCCTTGTAGCCTGCCCCCATACAGTATAATGTCTCCTTGTAGCTGCCCCCATACAGTATAATGTCTCCTTGTAGCCTGCCCCCATACAGTATAATGTCTGCTTGTAGCTTGCCGCCATACAGTATAACGTCTCCTTGTAGCCTGCCGCCATACAGTATAATGTCTCCTTGTGGTCCCCATACAGTATAATGTCTCCTTCTTGCCGCCATACAGTATAACGTCTCCTTCTTGCCCCCATACAGTATAATGTCTCCTTGTAGCCTGCCCCCATACAGTATAATGTCTCCTTCTTGCCCCCATACAGTATAATGTCTCCTTCTTGCCCCCATACAGTATAACGTCTCCTTCTTGCCCCCATACAGTATAATGTCTGCTTGTAGCCTGCCGCCATACAGTATAATGTCTCCTTGTAGCCTGCCGCCATACAGTATAACGTCTCCTTCTTGCCCCCATACAGTATAATGTCTCCTTGTAGCCTGCCCCCATACAGTATAATGTCTCCTTCTTGCCCCCATACAGTATAATGTCTCCTTCTTGCCCCCATACAGTATAACGTCTCCTTCTTGCCCCCATACAGTATAATGTCTGCTTGTAGCCTGCCCCCATACAGTATAATGTCTCCTTGTGGTCCCCATACAGTATAATGTCTCCTTCTTGCCCCCATACAGTATAATGTCTCCTTCTTGCCCCCATACAGTATAATGTCTCCTTCTTGCCCCCATACAGTATAATGTCTCCTTGTAGAACCATACTAAATAGGTATTTATAGCATTATATAGTAATGTGATATATTTCTTAATATTGTTATGGTGAGAATATTTTTTATATTGTCCAACCCTAGCCAGAGGTTGCAATAACTCCTTTAGGTCTCATGCACACGAACGTGTGCCGGCCGTAAACTGCGGTCCGCAATGCACGGGCACTGACCGTGAGGCCACCGCATGCGGATCGTGGACCCATTCACTTGAATGGGGTCTGCGATCCGCTTCCGAGGGTCCGCACCGCAAAAAAGTAGTGCTTGTGCTACTTTTTTGCGGTGCGGAGGCACGGCCAGAAACACCACGGAAGCACACCATAGTGCTTCCGTGGTGTTCCGATCCGTGCCTCTGCTCCGCATCTCCCGGATCGCGGACCCATTGAAGTGAATGGGTCCGCGATCCGTGATGCGGGCTGCACACGGCCGGTGCCCGTTTATTGCGGACTCGCCGTATGCGGCCCGCAGCATGGGCACGGCCAGCACACGTTTGTGTGCAAGAGCCCTTAGATACAATTTTACTCTCTGAAAAAATACATCATGTGTATCTTACTCCGAATCGCTGTACCACAGCAGCATATATACTTTATTCAATCCCTTCCACCAGGACCACTAATCCTGAGCAGGCAGCGGGAACTGATACAGGGCTCCCGATCAACGCGAGATCCCAGCACAAGTCTGTATACAATGACAATCCCTCAGGCAGCTGGTCCCAGCCAATCCCAGCTCTTCTCTCATGTACAGCTCTTCTGAGAGCAGCTCTTACAGGCCTGCTGATTGGTTACTGGTAAGACACATCCTGATTAGCGACAAACAGATTAGAAGGCGGGGCAGAGAGCCGCCAGGAGGTGTAGTGCTCAGATTAATGTGGCTTCCTGTACTTGTCCGTTACTCAGGGCGGGCTGGTGACTACCTGCAGTGCAGGGCTGGCCCTGACCGCTGTCAGAGTTGTCACTGTTACAGCAAGAGGTGGGCAACACTTTGTGTTTGCACCATACAGTACACTATTGTTAATGAAGCAACCTAGAAGGGTTAACCTGGAAAAGATAATGATGCAAAGTACAAAAAACAATAGAATTGCTGTTTTTACCCATTACCACCACAAAAAAAGGCAATAAAAGTTATTACATTATCGGTACCCCAAAATGGTGTCACTAATGCCAACATCGACAGAAAAATAAAGTTATGACAAAAAAAAAAAAGCCATTTTATTAAGCCCCTCATAGGTCGCTTTCACGCTAGCATATTTGCAGCTGTACGGACGGATTTTATGTCCTGGACACCGCTGCTCATGTTGATGAACAGGGCTATTCACAAGGGCGTAAAATTTCTGTTCTTACCCATTATAGGCTATGGGAGGGAGGGAATACTCACATAAATCCGGATGAGCTGCTGATTGAATACTGATGGCGGTCTGGATGGTGTATCACCTGGAATCCATGCATGTTCCAGAGGCAGAATACACACGGATTTCCATACGCTCGTGTGAAAGTGGCCTGAAAATACTCCTCAAAAAATGCCAAGAAGTGGAGTGTTGACACTTTGCAGAAAATTCTGACAGAAAATCCGCAACATCAAGACTTCCATCATGTTATCTGCTGGAAAACGGATTTTGCAGTGGAAAACGCTGTGGAAAAATCTACAAGAAAACCCACATAGATTTTGTTGCAGATTTTTCCAGGATGTCTTCCGCTGTAGAATCAGTTTGCCACTGAAATATCTGGAGAGATTCTCATCCAGGAAACCTGCAACAAAACCTGCACCACACCTCACGCCCAAAAATCCACAACTATCCTGCAGGTTTTCTGGCAGAATTTTCCGTAACGTGTGAAGGCGTCCTTAAAGGGGTTTTCCGAGTTATATATATTGATGACCTATCCTCAGGATAGGTCATCAATATCAGATCGGCGGGGTGCCAGTTGTTTGAAGAGGAGGCGCGCGTTATATCAGCACTGCCTCCTCTTCACTGTTTACGTGCTGGCCCACACAGGGGTAGTGGTGAGTAGGTGTAACTACACCTAACTGCCCCATTCATTTCTATGGGAAGAATCGATTCCATACAAGTCTATGGAAGCGATTCTTCCCATAGAAATGAATGGGGCAGTGAGGTGTAATTACACCTACTCACCACTACCCCCGTGTCGGCCAGCATGTAAACAGTAAAAGAGGAAGCAGCGCTGATACGGCGTGCGCCTACTCTTCAAACAGCTAATTGGCGGGGGTGCCGGGTGTCAAGACCCCACCGATCTGATATTGACGACCTATCCTGAGGATAGGTCATCAATATATATAACTCAGAAAACCCCTTTAAGGCTCCTTTCACATGAGCGAGTTTTCCGTGCAGGCGCAATGCGTGACAAACGCATAGCACCCGCACTGAATCCTGACCCATTCATTTCAATGGGTCTGTGTACATGAGTGTTTATTTTAACACATCAGTTCTGCGTCGCGTGAAAAACGCATCATGTTCTATATTCTGTGTTTTTCACACAGCCCTGGCCCCATAGAAGGGCTTCAGTGAAAAACGCATTGCATCCTGAAGCAAGTGCGGATGGAATACGTTTTTCACTGATGGTAGCTAAGAGATGTTGTTTGTAAACCTTCAGTTTATCACGCGTGTGAAAAACGAATCAAAACACATTGAACCTGCACGAAAAAACTGAACGCAATCACAGACAAAACTGACTGAACTTGCTTGCAAAACGGTCCGAGTTTCCCTGAACGCATCCGGACCTAATCCATCACGCGCGCGAGAAAGAGGCCTTACTCTTCCGGAAAAAGACTAGTACAACCTCTGCCCACAGCGGTTTTGTGACTCTAGTACAGCTACAGGAGAGAACCGCTCAAAATGAGGCGTTTTAAGGGTGTGGCCTAATTGGAAAAACTCATCAGTAAGCGGAGTTCCACTTTACATATGAGGAAAGGGACGGAATGGAGCCACAGGGGTGCGTCACAGTGCAACCATGTCTCATGTGCACAGGTTTGGTGAGGAAATGGTTAATAGTCACATGGCGCATGACCACCCAAGAACCACCTTAGAAAAGACACAAATAATCATAAAGATTGTGGTCACATATACATGTCACATTACAGAGTGCAGCATGTGCATATGTCACACTGCCCCCAGACGTGCCAGGTCACGTGATCGGTGCCACCCTGATACTCACAAATTTGGAAATCTTCCTGTCTCCGTCCTCTCCAGTCTGATAATCCGGATACCCGGCCCCCGGCACTCCTCGCTGTTTGCGGCTCATTTTAGCTCGTGACAGATCCATAGGCAGAAGACAGCAGATGTCTGTCACGCCCCGGGCGGCAGGATGAAGCTGTCACCTGGCCGCTGTGACAGAGGATTAGGAGAAGGAATCCGATTAGCGCTGCGGAGGTTGGGAGGAGTGATCCACTTACAGCTGACTGCGATCTCATGCGCTGCCAGGGAAAGGTCACCCAGCCAGTGCCCAGCTCCCGGACACACAGCCCTCACAATCCTCACCCGCACACACTCAAGGTTCCCGCCACTTCAACCACGCCCACAATACCAGAGAAAACCTATAGGAAAACTGGATTCTCCAAAAGACAAATCTAGTAACCAATGAAGAGGGCGCATTGGCTGTGACGTCACGGAGCGCCGTGATCACCCAGCAGACATCATGGTAACTGGCAGAGGGCTGTGGAGCTGGCAGGGAACTTTCCTTGTGAGGAGATGTCAGTTCCAGTGTGCCCGTGCCAGTCTACAAGAGTGGAGAGTTGGGCTTGATATACTAGTGAAGGCCTGTGGTGTTCACACCTTGTAACTGAACATAGGTAGAGGAGCGAGACTAGGCCGGGAAGGAGTATCCACCCCTGACTGGAGACAAGACGTCCATTCTCTGACAGCAAAAATCTTGAAACACTGAGCTGTGAATAGAAGGCATAGACTGATACGCCAGATGTGCTGCGCCTGAAAAGTGCCGTGTTGTAGCTGGTTTGTCCATGGAGTAGGAGTTTGTGACAAGTTTATGAAGTACTTAGAGTATTTTTGAGAAAATTGTATAAAATGCACATTGTCAGACTAGTGGATCGTTTTTGTCAGTGGAATAAGCACTTATGATGTATTTTTGCTATTTTTAGGGTAGTTTGCCCCATGCGAAGTGAATGTTCTGTGTGGAGAAGATGCATTCAGTGGTTTGTAAGTTGATCCCTGGGCACATTCACAGCGATGGGGAACAAATGATTGTACAAATGTTTGCTGAGCCGGTCATCGGAGGGAATGGGCACTAGAGTTCATCGGACTTCTATAGGCAGAATCTATCAGCCCGCCTCACAGGGGACACCCACCCGCAAAACATTTCCTGTGGGCGGAGCTTTATTTGTAGCCAGATTTATTATGTCCCCCGGTCTCCTAGTGCTGTACAAAACCTTTATAAGTAAGATTGGCATCAGGGGAGGATTGGCCATAGACCTTACAGGGAAATTTCCCGGTGGGCCGATGCCCAAGTGGCCACCTGGGCCCTCCTCATGGCCGGCCAGTGGAAGTTTTTGGAGATGTATCTTGTGATGGACTGTGGTATTTGGCTCTGTTGAGGTGGTATAATGTGCCACAATATGGTATTGCTGGCCCTGCCTTCCATCAGTTTGGTCCCAACTACAAAACGGGGCCACTTTTAATATTTTTTCCAGGGCCACTTTAAGTTCCCAGTCCACCCCTGAGTGGCATTTAGACACTGTGGTGCCAAACCCTACATGTCCTCCCACAGGCAAATGTGTGCCCAGAGGCATAGCTAGAGGTTCAGCACAGGGGGGGGCGAAACATACTTGAGTGGGCCCCCCACTTATTGGCTTCCCAAACGCACGTTTCCAACTTCAAAGGCACATACTACTAGTTGTGGTTATAATATTGTATTAGAAAGATGACTGTATAAACTGCAAGATCGTCTATGCTGCTAAGTTCAGTACAATAGACTTTCTACATACCCTAGTCTAAATACTCTACCACATAATGCAGTAAAATATAGGATTAATAGGAGTAAAAAACAAGGGGACTCCTATGTTAAAGGAAACGTGTCCCCAGTTTTTACATCACTCCCCTGCCCCCATCAGACCTCAGATCAGCGTATTGTGCCCCATCAGACCTTAGATCAGCGTATTGTGCCCCATCAGACCTCAGATCAGCGTATTGTGCCCCATCAGACCTCAGATCAGCGTATTGTGTCCCCATCAGACCTCAGATCAGCGTATTGTGTCCCCATCAGACCTCAGATCAGCGTATTGTGCCCCCATCAGACCTCAGATCAGCTTAATGTGCCCCCCATCAGACCTCAGATCAGCCTACTGTGCCCCCATCAGACCTCAGATCAGCATACTGTGTCCCCATCAGACCTCAGATCAGCGTATTGTGCCCCATCAGACCTCAGATCAGCGTATTGTGCCCCCATCAGACCTCAGATCAGCTTAATGTGCCCCCATCAGACCTCAGATCAGCCTACTGTGCCCCCATCAGACCTCAGATCAGCCTACTGTGCCCCCATCAGACCTCAGATCAGCCTACTGTGCCCCCATCAGACCTCAGATCAGCATACTGTGTCCCCATCAGACCTCAGATCAGCGTATTGTGCCCCATCAGACCTCAGATCAGCATATTGTGATCCCATCAGACCTCACATCAGCAGAATGAGCCCCCATCAGACCTCACATCAGCGTATTGTGCCTCCATCAGACCTCACATCAGCGTACTGTGTCCCCATCAGACCTCACATCAGCCCACTGTGCCCCCATCAGACCTCAGATCAGCGTATTGTGCCCCATCAGACCTCAGATCAGCATATTGTGCTCCCATCAGACCTCACATCAGCAGAATGTGCCCCCATCAGACCCCACATCAGCGTATTGTGCCCCCATCAGACCTCAGATCAGCGTACTGTGTCCCCATCAGACCTCAGATCAGTGTATTGTGCCCCATCAGACCTCAGATCAGCATATTGTGCCCCATCAGACCTCAGATCAGCATATTGTGCCCCCATCAGACCTCAGATCAGCAGAATGTGCCCCCATCAGACCTCAGATCAGCGTATTGTGCCCCCATCAGACCTCAGATCAGCGTATTGTGCCCCCATCAGAACTCAGATCAGCTTAATGTGCCCCCATCAGACCTCAGGTCAGCGTATTGTGCCCCCATCAGACCTCAGATCAGCGTATTGTGCCCATCAGACCTCAGATCAGCGTATTGTGCTCCATCAGACCTCAGATCAGCCCACCCAGCCACATAAGATAAAAATAAAAAACCTTTCTTACCTGTTTTGCGCTGCGGCTGCCCTCCGGTCCGCGCTCCGCTCTCTTCCCTGGCCTGCGCACACTATGACCTGACGCTGCGTGCAGCGTCAGGTCATAGTGCGCGCCGTCAGGGAAGAGAGCAGAGCGCGGACCGGAGGGCAGCCGCAGCGCAGAACAGGTAAGTAAGATTTTTTATTTTCATGGGCCCCCTTGAGTCACTGGGCCCGGAGCCATCGCCCCCCCTGCCCCCCCGGTAGCTACGCCACTGTGTGTGCCCCTTTGTGACAGACTTGCACAGGAAGCTGAGAAGTCGGTGGGTGTCCCCTGTGAAGCAAGCTGATAGATTCTGCCTATAGAAGTCTGTTGAACTGTAGTGCCCATTCCCTCAGGCCATGACCGGCTCAGCAAATGCTTGTACGATCATTTGTTCCCGATCACTGTGAATGTGCCCAGAGATCAGCCGACAAACCACTGAACGCATCTTCTCTCCACATCACATTCCCTTATGTAATCAGTGCTGTGGACAATATGCAATATGTGGAGGAATGATCACACTCAGGCCACATTCACAACACTGTGCGACGGTCCATGTTTCTGTCTGCAGAGTCACACAGGACTTGTCCTGTCTTTTGCAGTACAGACCCGGAGCCACGCGGGTCTCCTCGTACTTACCTTCAGGCGTAAGTCACAAGGCGTCAGGGACTGGAGTCGATTTCAGTCTGAGACGCACCCAACTTACAATGCCAAATGTCTGTAATGCACTTTTCTCACAGGGACAGTTATGTGGCTGGAGTAACTCCCCAAGAAGTCAGTAGCTGCCATATAGGCATTTATCCCAACCCACAGTCTGGTTAATTTCATAGGAAGCCATTTTGCCTGTCTTTGGAGTGTGGCGGAAGCCGCAGTACCCGGAGGAAACGCATGTAAACACCGTGAGAACATACAAACTCCAAGCAGATGTTGTCCTTGGTTGGATTCGAACCCAGGACCCCAGCGTTACAAGGCACCAGTGCTACCCACTGTACCTGCACCTTGTCATAAGATACTGCACTGCTAGAGAAAGTGCTTGACTATGAAAGACCAGCCCAAAGAGCCACAATATATCATTGATTGTCACTCAGTTATGGGCAGATAATCTTCCTTAACCACTTCCAGTCCGGGCCAGTTACCCCCTTCCTGCCCAGGCCTAATTTTGCAAATCTGACATGTGTCACTTCATGTGGTAATAACTTGGGAACGCTTTTACTTATCCAAGCCATTCAGAGATTTTCTCCTGACACATTGTACTTCATGTTAATGGTAAATTTGAGTCAATATGTTGACCTTTATTTATAAAAATAAATCCAAAAGGTAACGAAAATCTGGAAAAATTCACTGTTTTCTAAATTTGAATCTCTCTGTTTTTAAACCAGATAGTGATGCCTCATAAAATACTCATTAATTTACATTCCCCATATGTCTACTTTATGTTGGCATGATTTTGGTAGTGTCATTTTATTTTTTTTAGGACGTTAGAAGGTTTAGAATTTTAGAAGCAATTTTTGAAATTTTCAAGAAAATTTCCAAAATCAACTTTTTTAAGGTTCAGTTCTAAAGTCACTTTGAGGAGCTCACATAATAGAACCAACCCAGAAATGACCCCATTTTATAAACTACACCCCTCAAACTATTCAAATCTGGTTTAGAAATGTTGTTAACCCTTTAAGTATTCCACAGGAATTACAGCAAAAGTTCACTTTTTTTGCAAATTTTCCAATTTTTTTCCTGTAACACATCAAGTGTCAACAGCAAAACAAGCCTCAATATTTATTACCCTGATTCTGCAGTTAGCAGAAACACCCCATATCTGGTCGTATGCCGCTGTATGGCGACACGGCAGGGCATAGAAGTCAACGCCGTATGTTTTTTGGAGGACAGATTTTGTGGGAATGGTTTTTGGGCGCCATGTTGCATTTGAAGAGACCCTCAGGTACCCCCACAGTGAAAACCCACAAAAAGTGACCACATTTTGTAAACTACACCACCCAGGGAACATTTAAGGGGCGTAGCGAGCACAGGCGTTTCATAGAATTTATATCCCTTGGCTGTGAAAATGAAATTACTTTTTTTTTTGCAAGAAAATGGTGCATTAGGACCAAACTTTCTTTTTCACAACAGATAACAGGAGAATATCCCCCTACAATTTGCTCTCCATTTTCTCCTGAACACAGTAACACCCCAATTGTGGTCAACTGTTATTTGGGGATACGCCAGGGCTCAGAAGGGGAGGAGCGGCATCTGGATTTTATAACATGAAAATTATCTGTCATGGTTTTAACTTGGTATTATTTTTTGCAGGACAAGCTGTAACATAGTAACATAGTTTATAAGGCCGAAAAAAGACATCTGTCCATCCAGTTCGGCCTGTTTTCCTATAACTTGATCCAGAGGAAGGCAAAAAACCCTTGTGAGGTAGAAGCCAATTTTCCCCACTTTAGGGGAAAAAAATTCCTTCCCGACTCCAATCAGGCAATCAGAATTACTCCCTGGATCAACGACCCCTCTCTAGTAACTATAACCTGTAATATTATTACCCTCCAGAAATACATCCAGGCCCCTCTTGAACTCTTTTAGTGAACTTACCATCACCACCTCCTCAGGCAGAGAGTTCCATAGTCTCACTGCTCTTACCATAAAGAATCCTCTTCTATGTTTGTGTACAAACCTTCTTTCCTCCAGACGCAGAGGATGTCCCCTCGTCACAGTCACAGTCCTGGGGATAAATAGCTGTGCTTTTATTGGCACAATTGTGGGGTATATTTGGCTTTCTGATTAGTTTTATCTAATTCTTTGTGAGGTGAAGTCACAAAAAAGCTGTTTGGTGTCATTTTTCTATATTTTTTTTACACCGTTCATTTGATGGGGTAGATCATGTGATATTTTTATAGATCCGGTGGTTACGGACGCAATGTTACCAAATATGTTGTTTTTGTTTTTTACGTTTTCCACAATAAGAACATTTTTGGGGAAAAAATTATGTTTTTGTGTTGCCATTTTCTTAGACCCATATTTTTTAATTTTTCTGGCTATGGTCTTGTGTGAGGGATTGTTTTTTGCGGGATGAGGTGACGTTTTTATTGCTACCATTTTGGGGTACATACGACTTTTTGATTGATATTATGGTTTTTGTGAGGTAACTAAAAAAACGGCATGTACCTGATGGGGTAGATCATGTGATATTTTTATAGAGCCGGTCGTTGCAGACGCGGTGATACCAAATATGTCTAATTTATTAAATTACTATATTAAATTACCATATTATCTAATTTTTTAATTACGTATTTGGGGAAATTATTTATTTTTATATGTAAAACTTTATTTTTTTATAATACTCTTTATTATTTTTTATTTTACACTTTGTGTCCCCCATAAGTTCATACAAGGCCTCTGGGGGACATTTAACTTCACTTTTTTTTTTTTTTTACACTTGATTTTTCCTGTAACTGGGGCTGACATAGTAGCCCCAGTTACAGGTGAAATACATCCCCCCCAGAGAGGCTGTACAGCATAATACAGCACTATACAGCCTCAGTGCAGGCCTGATCCAGGTCTATGAAAGACCCGACAGCTCCTGCACTGCATCGGCGACCACATGACCACCGGGCCAGGGCAGGAAGCAGCACGCTCGTTGAGCACTGTGTATACCGCGATCTAGAAGGCAGGGGCACCCAAGAACGGTCCCTGCCTTCTCTTTGGGGTACGTCGCTCTCACTGACAGCGGGCCCCTGGCACAGCAGCTGCATGATTAGCATGCATCTGCCTTCTCTGAATGGACGTTCAGAAACGTCCATTCAGAGATAGATAACCACTTCCCGGAACTTTATAGTTAACGGGCGGACGGGAAGTGGTTAAAGGGGTTGCTGGAGTTTGGGAAGAGAATTTTTTTTTTATTCTTATTTTGCCAGATCCGTCTTCACTTAGTAAAATTAAAAAAAAAAAAACTTGGGCATTCCCTTTAACTGAAAAAATGCAGACATGTGTTCTGTCCGCGTTCGCATATCCGTTCCGTTGTCTCTGCAAAAAATATAGGACATGTCCTGTTCTTTTCCGTTTTGCTGAACATAATGGGGTATTTTTATTGAAATGAAAAAGAAAGTGGCAGCATACACACGACCGCGATCCATGTTTTGCTGATCTGTGATTTGTGGACAGCTAAACACATACATTCGTGTACATGAGGCCTAAAGCTGGAGCTTCCCTTTGTGACCACAGATACAAGTTCCGTCATATAGTTTTGGAAGCCAAAATTAGGTGTGAAAAAAAAAATAAAAGGGAAAATGATCTTTTGCGCAACATTTGATATAATGTATTTCAATGTTGTCGCTATGGTACATGCAACGTATCAATCACTGAAAAATCTAACTTGGATAGATTTTTCGTGACTGTGACGACGACAGTCCCAGAATGTAGCATTTCCCATAGCGACACCATTGAAATACATTAGATGAAATGTTGCAGTGTAGCTGGACCCTTAGTGCGGATTTATATGCAGGAAATCCACAAGAAATCTGCACCAAAACCACACAAAAAATGTGGATTTTTATTCTTTTTTTTTCGATTTTGGATTTTCCATTTACAGTGAAATCCTGACAATAAAAATGCAACAACTGACATGCTGCAGATTTCAAAATCCACACAGCAATTTTGGTGCCTAAGAAAAAAGCAAAGTGCATTTGAGATCAATCTAATCTTATACTTTGCTTGAACTGTATTATGCCGCATTTTTTACGCCAGAAAAAAATGCACATAATTAGCAGCGTGTGCAGCAAACCTTTCCAGAGCATCTCCTACCAATAATCAGTGACAAACCACTGACAGAACATGGCCATCCATATTGTGTCAGTGGGTTTTCACGGACCCTTAGACCTCAATGGGCATGTTTGATCTGCATCATGGACCAACATGGTGTATGGCCTCTTTCAGACAAACGTGTTCAGTGCGGACTTTCAGATGAGGAAAGCACATGGATGTCTTCCGTGAGCTTTCCGCATCCATACAGTAGCATGCAAAAGTTTGTGCACCCCTGGCCACATTTACTGTTACTGTGAACAGTTAAACAAGTTGAAGATGAAATGATATCCAAATGGCAGAAAGTTAAAGATGACACATTCCCCTTGTTTTTTAAGCCAAACAATTTTTTTATTTTTATCTTTTACACTTTCCAAATAATAAAAAGTAAAAGCTAATATTTTTTTAGATCTTTTTATTGAGTTTTCCGAATAACCAATATTGACAAGATAAAACGTATAGACTAGCTTTCTTCTGTCCATATCTCCAAACTTTACAGATGACTGATAATAATCACATCTCCCCCTTAAACCCAACCCCCCCAATCAGGATGTCAGCTGTCTCATGCCACCTATTCCCTTAGGCTACTTTCACACTAGCGGCAGCACGGATCCGGCACCTAAAGGGTGCCGACGGATCCGTACTGCCGCTGATACATGTGTGGAGCCGGAGCAGCGCTCCGGCCCCGCACATGTTACCACACACATTGGAACAAGACATACACACATACAGACATACACACATACATACATACTCACATACTCCAGGGACGCCGGCAGAACGTCTTCACGCGCCTCCTGCGCGCAGTGATGACGATTCCCCACAGCGCCCTCTGCTGGGCGCAGTGGGGAAACATCATAGCTGCGCGCAGGAGGCGCATGAAGACATGCTGCCGGCGTCCCTGGAGTATGTGAGTATGTATGTATGTATGTATGTATGTATCTATCTCTGTAGCCGGATCCGGAATGACCCCCCATTGCAAATCAATGGAGGACAGATCCGGATTACTGGTGTGTCACACCAAATGGATCCGTCCCCATTGACTTGCATTGGGGGTCATTCCGGATCCGTCTTGGTGCGGATGCCTGGAGCGGAGAGCAAACCGCAGCATGCTGCGGTTTGTTCTCCGGTCTGAAGACGGAACGGAATGCTTTCAGGAGCATTCCGTTGTCTTCAGTTCAGTTTTGTCCCCATTGACAATGAATGGGGACAAAACTGAAGCGTTTTTTTCCGGTATTGAGCCCCTATGACGGAACTCAATACCGGAATTTAAAAACGCTAGTGTGAAAGTAGCCTTAGCAATGACCTGTCATGTTTGTCCAGTGAGATTAACACACTTTTAGCGCTCCCAGCTTTCCCCCTATGTCAGCCTTGAGGTACCATTCCGTATACCTAAATGGTTTAACAATGAGGTTAATGGCTTCCCTATCATGAGATGCCAAAATAAATTTCTTCCATTTTTTGAAAGAGGAAGCCATTTTGGTACCCTTGTGTTGCAGGGAATATGTCCTGTCATAATGCATATAAAGAGACAATTGGTTGATCACCTCATGTACCGTAGGGATTTCAGGCCTTAACCAAAACTGGAATAACATCCTTTTGGCGACTAGAAGAACCGCTACCACAATCAGGGGAAAGGGACCAGCCTCAGGGGCCGCATATAACAAGACTTGGGGCGTCAATGGCAATTCAATACTTCAAAGACCCTTGATATATGTTCTTATGCTATTCCAGAAAGTAACGCTAGAGGGGCATTGGCACATACAATGGTAAAGGTCTACAACTGAAAGGTGCATTTCGGGCAAGCTAGCAAACGGTTTGGGGCTTCTGGGTGTGGCGGGATATTAACCACTTCCAGTCTGCCCATTGACTATAAACGTCCTGGTAGTGGATCTCTATCTCTGAATGGACGTTTTAAAACATCCTTGAGCTTTGCCCCCTGTGTGTACATAAAAGCTCCATGACTCAGCTGCCTCCTGACAGCCAAGAACATGGAGCTTTAACCTGAGACCTTTTTTTCTGGCCTCCAGGCTTTTGATCACTCTGACAAGCTGTCAAAGCCATCACAAATGCTTGTACTATCTCCCTCTCATTACTGCCGGTCACAGAGCAGTTTACAACCACATATGGGGTGTTTCTACAAACTTCAGAATCAGGAAAATAAATATTCAGGTTTGATTTGCGGTTTACCCTTGCTATCTTATAGGAAAAATGAATTAAAAATTGAAAATTTGCAAAAAAAATATATTTATTTTTAAATTTCACCTTCCTTCTGTTTTAATTCTTGTGGGAAATCTAAAGGGTTAACAAACGTTGTAAAAATCAGTTTGGATTACATTGGGGGCTGTAGTTTCTAAAATATGTTCATTTATGGGAGGTTTCTATTATTTAAGCCCCTCAAAGTCACTTTAGAACTGCAAAGGTCCTTTAAAATTAACTATTGGAAATTTTTATGAAGATCTTAAAAACTACATCTAAAATTCGAAGCCTTCTAACGTCCTCAAAAAATAAAATTACATTTCCAAAATTATGCCAACATAAAGTCAGGGCTGTGGAGTCGGTAAGCCAAAGCCCCGACTCCGACTCCTCAATTTCCCCTCACCCCGACTCCCGACTCCTACTCCCTCATACATGGAGCATGTTTAAGTGATAACTTTAAACAAATTTGCATAAAATCAATAGTACAGATAAGTCATGACAAAAACAGTTTGTAACCTATCAGGCTTCTCTGGGTACAGCTCACTTAGGGCCTAATGAGAGGCGTAGCTAGAGGTTCAGCACATGGGGGGGGGGCGAAACATACTTGAGTGGGCCCCCCAATTATTGGCTTCCCAAACGCACGTTTCCAACTTCATAGGCACATACTACTAGTTGTGGTTATAATACTGTATTAGCAAGATGACTATATAAACTGCTAGATCATCTATGCTGTTAAGTACAGTACAATAGACTTTCTACATGCCCTACTCTAAATACTCTACCACATAATGCAGAAAAATATAGGATTAATAGGAGTAAAAAAGGGGACTCCTATGTTAAAGGAAATCTGTCCCCAGCTTTTACATCACTAAACTAACAGTCCACTGCCCCCATCAGACCTCAGATCGGCTTAATGTGCCCCCATCAGACCTCAGATCAGCGTATTGTGCCCCCATCAGACCTCAGATCAGCAGAATGTGCCCCCATCAGACCTCAGATCAGCGTCTTGTGCCCCATCAGACCTCAGATCAGCGTATTGTACCCCCATCAGACCTCAGATCAGCAGAATGTGTCCCCATCAGACCTCAGATCAGCGTCTTGTGCCCCATCAGACCTCAGATCAGCAGAATGTACCCCCATCAGACCTCAGATCAATAGAATGTGTCCCCATCAGACCTCAGATCAGCAGAATGTTCCCCATCAGACCTCAGATCAGCAGAATGTGCCCCCATCAGACCTCAGATCAGCGTCTTGTGCCCCATCAGACCTCAGATCAGCGTATTGTACCCCCATCAGACCTTAGATCAGCAGAATGTGCCCCCATCAGACCTCAGATCAGCGTCTTGTGCCCCATCAGACCTCAGATCAGCGTATTGTACCCCCATCAGACCTCAGATCAGCAGAATGTGTCCCCATCAGACCTCAGATCAGCGTCTTGTGCCCCATCAGACCTCAGATCAGCAGAATGTACCCCCATCAGACCTCAGATCAATAGAATGTGCCCCCATCAGACCTCATGTCAGCAGAATGTTCCCCCATCAGACCTCAGATCAGCAGAATGTGCCCCCATCAGACCTCAGATCAGCTTAATGTGCCCCCATCAGACCTCAGATCATCAGAATGTGCCCCCATCAGACCTCAGATCGGCTTAATGTGCCCCCATCAGACTCTATAATGGAAGCGCTCACTTGTATTCGCCTCATTGTACTAAGGCCATCCCTGCTGGGCCCCCCCAGAGGTATTGGGCCCGGAGCATCGCCTCCCCTGGGATTTTAGAAGGGACAGTTTTGCCGTAGAGATTCAGGGTCTCTTCCCTCTCCATATAAAAGCTGAAAATGCTTTCTGTAAGCTAGAAGCATCTTTATGTATGAGAAGTAGAGGGATCGTCTGAAGCGGATATAACAGTCTGGCAAAAGATATCATCTTGGCCAGATAGCACCTACCCAAAAGAAATAATGGTAAGTTATCCCATTCTTTTAGTTACCTCTCTATCTACCTAATCAATGGGGGAAAGTTGAGGTGATAAAGGGATTGTGGCGTCTTACCCACTAATATTCCAAGATATCTCATATGGCTCCTTGCTAAAAAGACTGACATCCCTAGCTGGGACATTTCCGTTGACGTTAGGTTGGCTTTCAAGCAAAGGAGCTCACTTTTTGAAGTGTTAACCCCCCCACCTGCCCAAATTCCTTTTGAATCTCAAAGATTCTTTTCAGGTCCCTAGTCTGATCCTCTAAAAACAAAAGAATGTCATCAGTGAACGCCGTCAGTCTGACCACCTCTCCCCCCACCGCTATTCCCCATATGGCAACCTCACAGAGCAGGTACCAGGCCAGTGGTTCCAGAGCCAAATTGAACAGAAGTGGCGAGAGAGGACAACCCCGATGGGTTCCTTTCCTTAGTGGAAAAAGTCCAAGAGAATGCCTCCTGTACAAACCCGAGCTCTAGGAGATCGGTAACTTCCATTCAAAAACTAGTGGAAGCTGCCCGTGAACTTCTTAACATCAAGCACTGCCCCCAACCACCCCCACCATTTGTTATCAAAGGCCTTTTCCGCATCTAGTGTGAGCAGGCATGGCTGGGAGTGGCATCCTAGGCGTACCCTCACCTCATCCAACACCGTCAGAACCTTTCTGATGTTAATTAGCACTGACCTTTCCTGCACAAATCCCATCTGGTGAGTACCCGCCAGAGAGGGGATGATAGGGGTGAGTCGGTTTGCCATAATCTTAGATATTAACTTTACATCTACATTAATTAGAGATATTGGGCGATAAGACCCTGGGGATGTCAGGTCTTGTTTCGGGAGTAATTGGATGTGCGCCAAATTGGCCGTGTCTAAAAGTGGATGGCCTTGCAACAAATCATTATACCAATTCACCTAACTGAGGGCGATCTGCTCCTTCAGGATCTTATACTACTCCCCTGGGAACCCATCTGGACCTGGTGCCTTACCCGCCGGCAGCGCCTTAATCGATCCCTGTACCTCGGTTAATGAGATCGGTTTGTTCAGAAATGCCTCATGCTCGGAAGAGAGAGGGAGGGAGAGACGGTTTAGAAAACCAGCCGCCCTTTCTGAGTCAAAAGAGTCACTCATACAGTGGCTTGCAAAAGTATTCGGCCGCCTGGAACTTTTCAACATTTTGCCACATTTCAGGCTTCAAACAAAAAGATGTACGTGTAGAAAGTAGACAGCACTCCAGAAGTCAATTTGCAAGGTGAGTATTTTTTAATTTTTTCAGCCGGACATCATGCACAACAAAGGCAACGTTTCGGGAAGACTATGCCCTTCATCAGGCTAATAGTGTTGTGGCAGTCCAGGGATGAAGGGCATAGTCTGCCCGAAGCGTTGCCTTTGTTCTGCATGATGTCCGGCTGAAAAAATAAAAAATACTCACCTTGCAAATTGACTTCTGGAGTGCTGTCTACTTTCTACACGAATATGAAGGTTGTGACCCTGAGGTGAAGCAAGGTCCATACATATAGACGTGTACCCACGTTGTGCCACAGTGTGGACGAGTGCTGTGACCCTACAGGAGAATACTCAAACAAAAAGATATAACATTTTAAATTTTTGGTGAAGAATCAACAACAAGTGGGTCACAATTGTGAAGTGGAACAAAATTTATTGGATCATTTAAACCTTTTTTTTGTAATAATCAAACTGAAAAGTGGGGCGTGCAAAATTATTTGGCCCCCTTGCATTAATACTTTGTTGCGCCACCTTTTGCTGCGATTACAGCTGCAAGTCACTTGGGGTATGTCTCTATCAGTTTTGCACATCTAGAGACTGAAATTCTTGCCCATTCTTCCTTGCAAAACAGCTCGAGCTCTTTGAGGTTGGATGGAGAGCGTTTGTGAACAGCAGTTTTCAGCTTTTTCCAAATATTCTCAATTGGATTCAGGTCTGGACTTTGACTTGGCCATTCTAAGACCTGGATACGTTTATTTTTGAACCATTCCATTGTAGATTTTGCTTTATGTTTGGGATCATTGTCTTGTTGGAAGATAAATCTCCGTCCTAGTCTCAGGTCTTTTGCAGACTCCAACAGGTTTTCAGAATGGTCCTGTATTTGGCTCCATCCATCTTCCCATCAATTTTAAGCATCTTCCCTGTCCCTGCTGATGAAAAGCAGGCCCAAACCATGATGCTGCCACCACCATGTTTGACAGTGGGGATGGTGTGTTCAGGGTGATGAGCTGTGTTGCTTTTACGCCAAACATATCGTTTTGCGTTGTTTCCAAAAAGTTTGATTTTGGTTTCATCTGACCAGAGCACCTTCTTCTACATGTTTGGTGTGTCTCCCAGGTGGCTTGTGGCAAACTGTAAACAAGACTTTTTATGGATATCTTTGAGAAATGGCTTTCTTCTTGCCACTCTTCCATAAAGGCCAGATTTGTGAAGTGTTCGACTGATTGTTGTTCTATGGACAGACTCTCCCACCTCAGCTGTAGATCTCTGCAATTCATCCAGAGTGATCATGGGCCTCTTGGCTGCATCTCTGATCAGTCTTCTCCTTGTTTGAGATGAAAGTTTAGAGGGATGGCCGGGTCTTGGTAGATTTGCAGTGGTCTGATATTCCTTTCATTTCAATATGATCGCTTGCACAGTGCTCCTTGGGATGTTTAAAGCTTGGGAAATCTTTTGGTATCCAAATCCAGCTTTAAACTTCTCCACAACAGTATCACAGACCTGCCTGGTGTGTTCCTTGGTCTTCATAGTAACATAGTAACATAGTTTATAAGGCCGAAAAAAGACATCTGTCCATCCAGTTCGGCCTGTTATCCTGCAAGTTGATCCAGAGGAAGGCAAAAAACCCCTGTGAGGTGGAAGCCAATTTTCCCCACTTTAGGAAAAAAAAAATTCCTTCCCGACTCCAATCAGGCAATCAGAATTACTCCCTGGATCAACGACC
Source organism: Rhinella marina (assembly GCA_900303285.1). NCBI lineage: Eukaryota > Metazoa > Chordata > Amphibia > Anura > Bufonidae > Rhinella > Rhinella marina. Next base: position 38,640 of record ONZH01002169.1, on the reverse strand, counting down.
CCTCTCTAGTAACTATAACCTGTAATATTATTACCCTCCAAAAATACATCCAGGCCCCTCTTGAACTCTTTTAGTGAACTTACCATCACCACCTCCTCAGGCAGAGAGTTCCATAGTCTCACTGCTCTTACCGTAAAGAATCCTCTTCTATGTTTGTGTACAAACCTTCTTTCCTCCAGACGCAGAGGATGTCCCCTTGTCACAGTCCCAGTCCTGTGGATAAATAGATCATGGGAGAGATCTCTGTACTGACCTCTGATATATTTATACATAGTTATTAGATCTCCCCTCAGTCGTCTTTTTTCTAAAGTAAATAACTCTAATTTTGATAATCTTTCTGGGTACTGTAGTCCACCCATTCCAGTTATTACTTTAGTTGCCCTCCTCTGAACCCTCTCCAGCTCTGCTATGTCTGCCTTGTTCACAGGAGCCCAGAACTGTACACAGTACTCCATGTGTGGTCTGATGCTCTCTGTGCTTTAAACAGAACCCTGAGACCATCACAGAGCAGGTGCATTTATATGGAGACTTGATTACACAGACGTGGATTCTATTTATCTTCATCAGTCATTTAGGACAACATTGGATCATTCAGAGATCCTCAATGAACTTCTGGAGTGAGTTTTCTGAACTGAAAGTAAATGGGCCGAATAATTTTGCACGCCCCACTTTTCAGTTTTATTATTACAAAAAAAGTTTAAATGATCCAATAAATTTCGTTCCACTTCACAATTGTGACCCATTTGTTGTTGATTCTTCACCAAATATTTAAAATGTTATATCTTTTTGTTTGAAGCCTGAAATGTGGCAAAAGGTTGAAAAGTTCCAGGGGGCCGAATACTTTCGCAAGGCATTGTAGGAACGTCGCTGGTTACTGATTTCCTTTAAGCAAGCCAAAGGCTAGCATAATAAAGAGAAGTGTCTAACATGTCTAGTAAGATGCACCAAACTTATCACAGTGGGACAGATAAACTAAGAGTGGCATTACAAAAGACAGTCTTAGTATAAGGTCAGTAGGGGCAGAATGTGCCAAATTTATTAAGAGGCACAAATTTGGTGCATCTCCAGGCAGCCTGTGGACCAGAAATGTAAATCTATTCCAGCTATGAGCTGGGGGCTCCTTCTGAGCACTGCTCAGTTTTCTCACCACTTTTGAAAAATGGTAAGACGAGTGAAAAGTCACAGATATGATGTGTGCCATAATTTGCAACTTTTAAACTCCACAATAGTGCTGTAAAACATTGATAATTGTATATGCATATGGCTTCCGATGGAGTGTGCCACAACCTCTGTGTATCTTTGTATTAAAGGTTTTTTTTAGGAGAAGAATGTTGATGACCTATTCTCAGGATATGTCATCAGTTTCTGATCGGTTTGGGTTCCGACTCCCAGCATCCCCGCTGATCAGTTGTTTGAACATGTTGTGGCCTCCTCCTAGGCAAGGAACATCACATTATTGGTCACATGTCCTAGGTTCAGCTCAGTCCCATTCAATGTATGGCACTGTGCTTGGTATGTTGTGAGAAGGCCGCCGCTATTTTGAACAGCAGAACTACTCCTTGAAAACCTGTTTAAATATATGGAGATGCATAGTGTTTCACATGATATTTTTATCCTTTACTTTTATACTAGATATCTATATTGAATCCTATTTATGTGAATTATTGTGGACTCTGGAGCACCAAACATTGGCCTAGATTTACCAATGTTTCTGCGCCAAAAATGTGCCTAAAACAGTGCCACAATATGGTGCATCTAGGGTTTCTGCACTTTTTCTCTGACATGCATGAAAAAGGGTTAGCGGAAAGGGGGAGGATCTTCATGAGAAAAGGGGCAGTGTCTAATATGCATCATTCTGCGGCAAAATTTGCTGCAATTCTGGCCTAAATATCTGTCTCAAGGTAAGCCACCAATAGTTGGTATATAGTGTCAGAGAAAAGTGCCTATTCCTGCACCAGATTCATCATCCAGCCTGAACACTGTGATAAATCTGGTGCAGGTCTAGACAGAGTTTACTTCGTCTTTGAGATGAGTAAATCTGGGCCATTGTGTCTTGAGGTATAGGTCCGATCTATCTGCTCATCCTCACAGTTTTTTGTCTGAAATGGCTGCACCTGCCTGATTACAACCTGAATGAAACATGCTGGTTTTACTACAATGGCAGACAACCGTTGAGGATGCCAGGTAGGGCTAAGGTCACAGCTAGAATTTTTACAGTCGAGACGTTGATAGTTTGTGCATTTTCCAGTGTTCATGCAGATTATATAAGAAAATCCTATTCTATCAGGAAGTGCTGTATTGATTGTGCATATATTTTGGAGCTTTGTTCCTTTTTATTCTTAGATTTTCATCTGTCAATCTTTACAGCACTTTGTTGTGGCTTGCTCAGTAATATATTTCAGAGAAAAGCATCCGCATGCAGCTTCTAAATTAGTCCTATCATCAGGTTCTTAGAAGTTCACAACTCAGCAAGACATTCCCCTCCTCCATAAGACATCCACTCTCAAACTCCTAGTGACAAGAACTAACACAGATCGATCTTCAGATTACTTTCAAGTGAGTGAGCTTTATAATTGAGCTAAGAGCTGGCAGCCTGTAAACACACAGGCACTGAAGACTCGGCCTTTGAATATACAGTAATAAAGAGGCTGTTATTAGACTTCAGTAATGTCCTTGCCCAGGATTATCACAAATGGCATCTCCAGTATTTTTCTTTGTTATAGAAACCCTGCTTCTTGGCTGACAGAAGTGAAGCCGTGTCCTAGTTAGGCTAAAGTCTGAAGTAAACACTGAGAAAGAACATTGCACATTCCTTCCCTATAACATAAGCTAACAAAACAGGAGAATTACAGTAATGCAAAGGGCGTGCACACAGCCAGAAATATGTGCAAAGCTCTATGGTTAATGTAGAGAGAGGTTTGCACTGAAGTCATCTCCTCAGTGTCTTGTTAGGTATATAATCAGCTCCCACTTTCCTGTCTTCATCCGCTTGTATATCTTTAGGTATATAATTAAAGGAGGTATTGTAACGATTGATTCATGTAAAAAAAAGTGAAAATCATACATAATCTAGTATATGACAGCCTCTTTCTAACAAAACTAGAACCAGCCCTGTCGCTCACATGGATCCAGAGATCTCCCCATTCATTGCTCCAATTGCTCCAGTGTGTCCTTTCTCAGAATGTGTGTCCTTTCTGGTGCAACTGGTAGCAGTTAAAGGGTGGAACTGAGCATGTGCTTCCGTCTCGGTGGACAGGACAGAGAAATTAGAAAAAGAGCAAATAGCAGGTAGCTCTATACAGATAGAGTTCATTGAAAACTCAGTAGCTATAATACAATTTTAATTACATGCAACTACAAAAGTATTCAGATCCAGGTGCTGGTTTGGAAACTCGAATGTTTTTCATGGGGCAACTGCTTTAATTCTACTCCAGAAGGAAGGAAACTGTCTCTATAATGCCACCTATAGGTATCCTGAAAGGGCATTTTTGCACAACGCTCATTCCTGATCACACCCCATGTAAACTTTTTAGGTAACTACATCTTTTATGTGACACTAAAAATAATTGTTCGGCAGCACATCTCTGCATGTAAACCGGGAATTTGCTGCCAACAAATGACAAGTGTAAAGTTGACTGAACATATTAATGACCTGTCTGTCCCATACTCACGATTATTTTCATATATAAATGACAGCAATTTCTCCCTGGGAAAAATTAACCATATTATCTCTCCTCCAAAAGAAGAAACTTGTCTAATGAGTTAAGATGATTTCCCTTTGTTACAAATTAATTTGTCACAAAGTGCATAAAATCAGGTCTATCCCGGCCTGCAGTTAAACTTTAGGGAGACTGTATACTGGTATACATCACTGTGCAGTGCAGCAACGTTCATAGCTAGTACTTTCTGGTAGCGAAACAGTTAGGCTAGGGCTACACGACGACATTTGTCGTGCGATATTTTGTCGTAGGAATGTCGTGCGACAATTATTATAATGATAGTCTATGGTGTCGCACTGCGACATGCTGCGACTGCAACACGACAGTCGCAAAAACTCCATCCAAGATGGGTTTTTCTGCGACTGTCGCGTCGCAGACGCAGCATGTCTTATGTCGCAGTGTGACACCATAGACTTGCATTATAAAAATTGACACATTTTGCAGTGTAGTTGTGCGCTATATGTTGCGCGACACATGTCGTTGTGTAACCCTAGCCTTACTGTGCGTCAGAATGACAGGCAGGTCACATATATGAATGTGCACTTTATCGTACAGGCCACCAACATTTCTCGCCGAACCAAAAGAAAAGCTTACAGCAGCCTACAGTATAGCAAAAAAAAAAAAAACACTACATGCTCCTGCAGGAGCTGTGTCCCAATGACTTTTTAGTGGAGCAAAATAAGGACATGGAAGCAGAGCCAATAAAGTAATGGAGGAAGAAAGGGTTCTTTTAATCCATGTTGTGGCAGGGCAAACACATGCATTTGAATCCCTTCTATTAGCTGTAGAATGACTTTGTGTCACTATTAGGCTTAGTTCACACTTCACTTATTTGGTCAGTTATTCTCATCAGTCAAAGCAGGTGCGGGTCAAATCCACAGAGCAGATGCAGATCTATTCATGATACCTAATCCAAGAGTAGGCTTTGCTCCTTAATTTGCCTCAAAATAACTGATGGAAATAACTTACCAAATAAGAAAAGTGTGAATTCCTCCTTACCGGTCGATGTTAGCGCCAGCATGGACTTAACTGTGCAGTGGCCCAAAATTCGAGTAATGGCCCCATGACAGTGGAGAGGATGCCAGCAGTAAAGCTGTGTTCACATCATTATTTATTTATTTTTCCGTTCTTCAGATCCATCCGAAGAACAGCCCCCAAAAAATAAGATCCTGTATTTTGAGCCTTCACACCTTCAGTATTTGGTCAGCATTTGATCAGTATTGGTAAGGCATGAACAGGAGTGGTCCAAAACAGAGATATAAAGTGATGGATATATTTGCATGTCTTCGGTGTTTTGGACCCACTCCTGCTGTTGGCTTCCAAATCATGATCAAATGCTTGTGCAAAATACTGACCATATGATAGAGGCCTCATGTTCAATTTGCATGCGTTTTTGGCCATTTGTTTGAAATCAGTTTTATTCAGATGGAAAAGAAGTCCTACATACAGGACTTTAATGGCCTCTATCACACAGTCAGTATCTGGTCAGTTTTTTGTATCTGTACTTGATCAGTATTGGTAAGACAAAAACAGGAGAGGGTCCAAAACAGAGATAACATGTGATGGAAATATTTGCATGTCTTCTGTGTTTTGAATCCGCTCTCACTTTTGGTTTCCAAAGCATGATCTAATCCTGATGTAACTGCTGACCGTGTGATAGAAGACTTAGTGGCCCCAGAACAGAGTGGTGAGGCTGGCAACAGCAGAAAAGTCACAATAGTGGCCCGGAACAGAGTGGGGGGGGGGTTGCAACAGCAGTGGCAGTAGTAGCACAAGATGGTGGCAGATTTCTGGCATTAGGCGGGTGACAGCATCACAATAGTGGCAGCAGCACGTTGGCAGAAGTACCGGGCCATTTGTCACATTTTGTTCTGGTGTGGCAGCACAGTCAAATAATTACTGTTAAAATGATCTAATTTGTTGTATCGGGCACTGGTGTCAGGAAATGCTGGTTGATCCAGGCCTGATTTATCTTTATAAAGGTTAATCTCTCAAAATGTTGTGTTGAAAGGCATGTTCTCTTTGGTGTAACTATGCCACCCGCCACACTACTGGCTGGGCAGGAAAGCTTGCCCAGGTCTAACTCGGGCAGTTGCAGCCACAATTAAAGTTTAGCTACTCAGTAGTCCAGGGGATCTTGGATCTGGGGTGACTGGGTAGTAGTTGAATATTTCATCCCTTTCAGAAGGTGTAAAAAAGGACCCCATTTTGTACCAGTAGCAAGGATTTAACATTGTGATGAGAAGGTAGTCATCCCTCCATGCTGAATGATGATAATGCAGCTGTCACTTCTCAAGCAACTCAGCATGCGTCTGGCCATTTGCCCGAGGGACTCCCTGCCTCCATCTCCACTACATACTGCCACGGTCTGTCAGGGTCACCTGGGTCGTCTTCGCTGTTGCTCTCTAGCTCATCCTGTTCCTCTCCTGTCGCTAGGGCAGATAAACCACCTAGTTCTGTATAGAATTTCTTGGGGTTTATGTCCTCCTCCTCCTGTGCCAGTTCAGCCTCCACAGGGCTCAGGTGGTTGTGAGATGTAGTTGCCATGTCTTCTGTCCCCTTGTCAACCAGATTTATCAGCATCCCCTCCAAGATGTGAAGGAGTGGAATGACATCATTCATCCTGTAGTCCTGGCAAGTGACAAATAAAGTGGCCTCCTCAAAGGTCCTGAGCAAACAGCAGGTGTCACACATGAGGTTCCATCTAACGTAAAAGTTACACTGGGGAGTAGTCCTGCCCATCTGCATCATCAAGATATCTATCATGGGTTTCTGCTGCTCATACAGTCAGTCCAAAATGTGAAGCATAGAATTCCGTGTGGAAATGTCGCATATGAGGTGATGTTAGGTGAACACCATTGTGCCTTTGCAGCTCAAGGATGGTGTGTTTTGCATGGTAAGAGTCGCTGAAGTGCATGCATAGTTTCCGTAACGTTTTCAAGACGTCTTGGAGTTGGGTGAAAGACTTCAGGAACCAGATGACAACCAGATTGTTGATGTGCACCATGAAGGGCGCATGGGTCAGCCTTTCCTGACACAGTGCAGACAGAATGTTCTTCCTGTTATCATGGTTAAGGCTCAGCACTGGCATGAACTTACCAGAAGCTAACAGGCTCAAAGACTGGCACATCTTCTGCTCAACATACTTGTGCAGGGGTGGAACAGCTTTTTTAGAGAAGTAATGATGGCTTGGGACTCTGCGTCTTGGGTGGGCACATGCCATCAGCTCTATGAAATGTTCAGAGTCTAAAATATGGAAAGGGGGAATGTAGTACCAGAAACTTGGCCAGGTGCACATTCAGCTTCTGCACCGTTGTAAGAGTGCACGCTGTTGGATGAGCCATCGCCTCGGTGATCGATTGCTGGTGAAACACGTGACGAATAGGAGGAGCATTGGGAGCCATAGATGAAGGGAAGGAATGACAACTTCTTTCTGAGGAGGTAGAGGATCCCTGCCTACTGGAAAAGGGGTGTGGGCCGTTGGGAGATGCAAGGGTTACTGTATCAGCCTGTACCACTACATTAGTGCCACGGTTTTCCCAGACCACTTTATGCTCCATGCGTTGATGCAGGGCCATGGTGACAACATTAACACCCGGACACGCTTTACTTTCTGCCCACATATCCCACGTACTCCAGCAACTTGATAAAAACATTCCTACACTGCCAAGTATGGCATTTTACCCCCAATACTCTGTGCTGTTTGCCTGCTGCTGCCTTTATGAAACCGTGCACTGCTAGTTGTTTCCTGACCGGTATGCTCCTGAGTAGCAGACGGTCTACGCTGTGCGCATTTGGCTCCAGATCTCCCACTGCTTCCACCCTGCAGACTCATCGGCACGCATGCTTCAAACCTGCTGCTGTCTCATGGTCCTGATGCCACCATTACCCCCTGATGATGATTATGATGCCTCTTCTTCACCCCCCTCCCACGTGTGATCGGCCACATCATCATCCACTGCTATCTGTTCGTCTCTTATATCGCCCTCACCAGTCTCATGGCCATGTCCATGACCACTCATAACACATGCTCCCACCTGACTGTAATACGCCATATTTCAGATTGATAAATGACCCCCTAAGTCTATGTATAACAGAACATATTAAGTATAAATGGAGCAGCAGATGAACTAGATAAACACACCTATATATTAGACCGCCTGTTTACAATAAGTCTGATGCACCGGAAGTCTATGTATAACAGTATAGATTAAGAATAGATTGCACAGCAGATGAACAAGATGCACAGGGCAATTACACTGAGTCTGCACTCTCCCTGCAATCTCCCTGATGAGGCTTTTATAGGGCTGTGACATCACGGGGGATAGCTACATACTGATTGGCTGGCTGCACAGCATTATGGGTCATATCTCGTTCACAGGCTTCTTACTTTCACTTTGTAACACATGTAGCCGCCATTTTAGGATTTGTTACAATGAAGCAAAAGGAAATTCGGATTTGTGGCGAATCACATTTTTCCTGAAATCTGGATCAAATTCAATTAATTTTGCTTTGATTCGCTCAACAGTATTAATGACACATTAGCAAATGTCCAAGCCATTAAAAAGCCTTGAAGCCCAACTTGAATTTCCTTCTCTGGTGATATTTGATGGATTTTTACATTAAAAGTTGAATTCATTGCTTTATATTCACAAAGAGTTCTGTGGATATTTATTAGATGTGAATTCCAAAGTCCTTTGTAAGCACCCATATCTTACAAGAGTGCAGATCTCAACTTCTTTGTTACATCTGAGGCTGGATCTCCTAAGCCTCCTTAGAAGGCAAGCCCCAATGCCTGTGTAAGGCATCAGGCTGCCTTCTCAGCATTCCGGTACCCATCACCTCAGCGCTGACTGTGGCATAGAAGGAGTTCATCCACCGGCAGCGGCTTTTACAGTGATGCCAGTGGATACAGCAGGGGCTCGGCTGTCAGTTACTGCCGGGCCCCTACACCAATTGGGTGTGTGCCGCTCCCGTGCCCGCATGATCAGCATGGAAGTCAATCCCCGCTATGACATATGTTGGGAAGGGGTTAAGAAAAAAACAATGTTTTATTTTCTTCTTTTACATTTTCAAAAAAATAGAAATGGAAAATGAGGCTGTTCTGTGAGATTCCTTGGCTGTTTTGATGCTCTAGATTTTCAATTATTTTCAGACCAGGGGACCGTGAGGGCCTTTTGATTTATTCTGTTGTCAATTTTGGGATGTGATTAGGATCATTATCCATTTGTAGAAGCCATCCTATTTTTAACTTCAGCTTTTTTACAGTTGGTGTTATGTTTGTTTCCAGAATTTGCTGGAATTTCTATTTAATCCATTCCTCCCTCTACCTGTGAAATGTTCTTTGTGCCATTGGCTGCAACACAACCTCGAAGCATGATTGATCCACCCCCATGCTTAATGGTTGGAGAGGTGTCATTTTTATAAAGTTCTGTGCCCTTTTTTCTTCAAACATATCTTTGCTCATTGTGGCCAAAGAGTTCTATTTTAACCTCATCGGTCCACAGGACTTGTTTCCAAAATGCATCAAGATTGTTTAGATGTTCTTTTGCTAACTGCTGACATTGAATTTTGAGGTGAGGATGCAGGAGAGGTTTTATTTGGATATCTCTTCCATGAAGGCCAAATTTGTGCAGGTGTCGCTGAACAGTAGAACATTTTACCACAACTCCAGAGTCTGCTAAATCTTCCTAAAGGTCTTTTGCAGTCAAGGGGTTCTGATTTGCCTTTCTTGCAAGCCTATGAGCAGCTGTCTCTGAAATTTTTCTTGGCCTTCCAGACCTTCTCTTGACCTCCACTGTTCCTGCTAACTGCCATTTCTTAATTATATTTCGAACTGAATAAATGGCAACCTGAAAACGCTTTGCTATCTTCTTTTAGCTTACTGCTTTGTGGGTCTCAACCATTTTCATTTGTTAGGCAGCTGCTTAGAACAACCCATGGCTGCTGTTTCTGGGACAAGGTTAGATGAGTCTAGGTATTTATAAAGCTTTGACATTTGCATCACCTGGCCTTTTCTAACAATGATTGTGGACAAGTCTTAAGCCTAACGGGCTATTTAAGGTCTGAGACTTTGGTCAAAGTAATCTGAGCACTCAAATCTCCTTGGGTTCCCATACTTTTGCAAGGTACTACCTTGCTTTCTTCACTCTAAAATTGTACAAAACCAAAACAATACACTGATATTGCTTAAAATGTTAAACCGTGTGTTTCAACTTTATGTTTATGCCTTTTGAAGATCATTTCATCTTCAACTTGCTTAAAGAAGAACTCCCGCAAAATTTTTATTCCATGTCCTGCTAGAAATGTACATGATGTAATCTGTAGTGAATGTCATTTTCTTACTAGTGGCTGTATTTTTGACTTATATAATCCTGAAGTTTCTTATCTGTGTCATGTGACTAGGAATTAGACACACCAACTCGCACAGAGACTTATGTGTGGACAGGAAGTCTAATTCTCAATACATTCCTATGGGAGCCTCACTTTCAGTCTCACAGGAATGAATAGAGAAGTGACTGGCTTTCTGTCCTGGGTCAGTTGGAGGTCAGGGAGTTGGTCACATGACCCAGCTACAATAAGAAGAGAGGTTATTACTCACAATTTCATTCTCTGATAAGTATATGACATTCACTATAGATTATATCATGCACCTTTCTAACAGGTCAGAGAATAAAAATTTTTTGAGGGAGTTCTTTAACTGTTCACACTAACAGTAATTTTGACTAGGGGTGCCCAAATATTTGTATGCCACACCATAGTAATTTCTGTACCTCTCTATTGTAGCTTTCTTTTGAAAGCTAACTGAAAAAAAACCAATATTTTGATTCTACTTTTTCTCTTCCTGACATAATGTTATTTTTTGCTGGGATGGGCTGATAAGTGTCTTACAAGCATTTCCTTTTCTGACAGGCAGTCTCCGATATCCCTCAGATACAATACGTGCTGTATACCTTTATAGGTTTGAGTTGTTAGATTTGCATTCTCTTTTTTGACAGTTCATGTGTGATTTGTAATTCAGATTACTTTACTTTCCTTCTGCTTTGTTTTTACTTACAATCTGTAATAACAAGGAACAAGTTGTGAAAGTACCCTCAATCATTGTATAAACTTAACTGGTCATGGTTGTTTTTCTTCCAGAAATAGCTACTCTGTATTGTCCTGTATGGCACTCAAGTGGTTAAAGCATAACCAAAACTTTAAGATGACTTTTCAGAATAAGCTTCCATGGGTGTATACCGTGATAGTCTTATATCTAACCATTATATGATTTGAATCTGGTATTTTTTAGCACTTCTTTGCATGCTGCATCTAATTCTCAGTCTTCTGCCCACAGAGTACACATAGAGACAGGAGATTCTGCTCCCTAACTCTCTCGCATCCAGTATCACTTAGAAGAGCCATATAGGACATTATAAAGTAGAGCTGAGCAGTAGTGATTTGAATAAAGCATTAGGGGTGTGATATAACACTGTTAGCTGCTGAATTATGTTTGTCTCATGCTACATGTTTCTTTCTGCACTTCCTCCTCCCCCTCCCCTCCACACTCCATAGACTTGTATGGGATGATGTAATCTGATCCATCAGTGAGCAAGCAGTCCATCTTGGTCTCACAAGACTATTTCTCAGAAATTTCAGAGAGAATGTTTATAAAAGGTGAGGAAGAAGAAACAGCTGATAATTCGGATAATTCTAGAACAAACTATTTTTATCTGATAAGATATATTACACAGTTTCTTATATTTGCCAGTTCTATTGATTTATGCAAAGTTGTATGAAACTACAGTGACCATTTAAAAGGTTTGACTAATAAAGGCATGCTTGCCAAACCAAAAAAGTGCTGCCGTGCTCCCTGCCGTTGGCTATGTAGGGAACTGTTGCACAGCTCCAGAAAGGGTCTGCGGCGCTAAATAAGCCATCAATACATCATAACTTTATCAGATGGGAATAACCCTTTCACTCATTCCTCACCACATGTGTGCCTATATACTGTAGTTATATTGGTTGTCTTAGATGCATGTCCTACCTAGACACTTAAAGGTGTTGGTGCTTAAAGGTGCTTAATTCTGCAGGGCAGTCCTAAATTTCTGTTATCAATAGTGAGTCTGCAGGAAAGTCTACACATATTTTCTGCACCAGATTGGGAGTAAAACCACCGATGCAAAACGTTTAAAAAGGGCTGGTTTTCGAGGCAGCATTGTCAGCTGGATTGCAAGGGTTCCCTTCTGCTTTTAACCTGTGATCCCAAAGTGAGAGCAGAGTTTCTGAACAGTTACAGTCAGTGCTATAGCTAGGTAAAGAAGATAAAAGGCACTCTTCTTCAACTAGGTACTGTATATATTTTTCACTGTTTGCTCTTTATTGTGATCGTTGCTCATTTGCCCCTAGAGCATTTACACTGCTAACGACTGGCAGATTGCTGATTAGGCTAGGTTCACATCTCGGTTTTGTAACTCTGATAGTCTGTTCTGGCAGAGGAGCAGACTACTGGAGTTAACATATCTGGCATAACCAGGCCCCGCCGGATCCCCATTCACTATGATGGGATTCGCTGGGTTTCCAGCATAAACGTCTGCTTTCTGCTGGTGTAATACCACTGCATATAGCAGGATTTTTTTGTTACAATGCCAACATTTATTATGAAAACCTGTCTAATTCCATTATAGTGAATGGGGATGCATACCATAACTCCACTACCGGACTTACCCAACTGAGATGGTAACCTATCCTTACTCAAGGAGGTGTGGTGGCGACTAGTAATGATCTTTTAATCAGGTCGATCTCTCTGATCCACAGAAAATGAGTGATTTATCGCTTGTAGTTTGATCGCTGCATGCTATTACATGTGATGATAATGACTCAAATTCAAACAATTATATGAAAATTAAAATCATAATCGCTCCTTCTTATGGGCTCCATCACAAATCTTCTGTTTGCAAAAGTTTTGTCATTGTTTTCCTCCCTAGTATATATGTTTTTTTACAGTTTCAGGCAGTGTTATGAGCTTTATTACTTTTTGATAAGAGTATTTCTTCCATACATTTTTGGCGCAGAAGGCAGCCTGTGGAAAGGTTGGAGATAAGCTATGCTGTGTGTTAGAAGACTTCAGTAATGAAGCAGAGGAAAGGACTTGATATTGTCTGAAGCATCTGATCCCACTGTGAAAACTGGCATTGACGCGAACGGCAGTTTTCTTCAATCACTCTCATCAGAAAATATTGAATCCGGCCCTAGGAGCTTGTGCAGTAACACGGTAAAAATCAGCAGTATATTGTATCGTACTAATCCTAAAAAAATCTATTCACTGTCCTGCTGCTTATTGTCGTAGTGTCTCCTATGATGTATTACTTAAATGAGAATATTTGTCTAATATTTAGTTTTCTGTTCCCAAGTGAATAAAGTTGTGTAGACACATCATTGATGTGCGGCAGAAGAAATATTCTCTGTTGTAGCTCTTCATAAAGCTCTAAACGCTGTGAACAGTATGCTCTGGTATTACAGCATGGCTTTACTTTCGCAGGAGATAATAATCCACTCCAAAAATGAAGCAGAATCAATATATTGCTTTTGTTTTTCTATACAAGAAAGTTTTCTACATTTACAGATATTTGGATTTCTTTTTAATGCAGATAAACTAAGTCCTGTTTTCCCAAGATGTTGGCAAGAGAGTGACCGAGTATTGACAAGTATGTGACTAGACTGTGACCTAGACTAATAGGTCTGGCTCCCAGACAGTAATGGTTCACATTTGTTGTCCGTTGACTCTTTTTATTGAGTGACTTACTTTGTGTGCCGCATTAGAAGTAGCATATTGACTGAAGAGGAAAGCCATTTCTCATAAACCTTTTTTTTCTATTGGCTAATACACACTCTCCTGCCTAACATATGTGTACATTAGAAGCCATCTATGTGGCCATGCAAGGTTCCCTAATGTATAGTGTACGGCATCAGGTGCCACTACAAGGAGAACCCATATATAGTGTATATATAACTTTTATTCATTCAGTGTTCTTTACACTGTATCCTTTTCTCTTTCGTGGATAATGGTGCATTGTGCACTTTATGATAAAGGAGTGCTTTTGTCTGACTTGCTACCTGTTGAAATTGTCTCTGCATGCTTTACCATTTTGTTTAACCACTTCCCGTCCGCCCATAGGATATAAACGTTTGGGAAGTGGTTACTAATCTCTGAATGGACGTTTCTGAATGTCCATTTAGAGATAGCGGGGAACCTGGTGTCAGTGGCAGAAGGGTACCCCATAGAGAAGGCAGGGACCGTTCCCAAGAGTCCCTGCCTTCTAGATCGTTGTATACACAGCGCTCATGGAGCGCTGTGTACACAGATCAGGAAGCGCTATGTGCGCTTCCTGCAGGGGCGTACATAGAAATCATTGGGCCCCTAACTCTGCCCACTACCCACCCCTAGCCCATCCCACTACCTGCTCTGGCTCCTCCCCTGCCACACCTCCGTTTACCAATAAATAAAGAAATACAATGTGTAAATAACCTAATTAAACCGTTAGGGATAAATCATTTTATTTCTTAACCAGTAACTAAAAAAATATAGATATTTTCCAATAATCATTGAAAAATACAGATGGCCCTGCAAAAAATGAGCCCTCACATTGCACAATACACCTAACTACAAAAAAGTTAGAGGGGTCAGAATATTGCTATGAAAAGAAAAAAAAATGTAAGTATTTATATATTTTTTTCAGTATTAAAACGCAAGAAAAACTATACATATGTGGTATCGCCATAATTGTCCTGACCTGGAAAATAAAAGTAACAGGTCAGTTACTATAAAGGTAATCAGCACCTATTGTATCTGAGGGATATCGGAGACTGCCTGTCAGAAAAGGAAATGCTTGTAAGACACTTATCAGCCCATCCCAGCAAAAAATAACATTATGTCAGGAAGAGAAAAAGTAGAATCAAAATATTGTTTTTTTTTCAGTTAGCTTTCAAAAGACAGCTACAATAGAGAGGTACAGAAATTACTATGGTGTGGCATACAAATATTTGGGCACCCCTAGTCAAAATTACTGTTATTGTGAACAGTTAAGCAAGTTGAAGATGAAATGATCTTCAAAAGGCATAAACATAAAGATGAAACACACCTTTCAAAATGGTAAAAATGCTCTTATTGTGTAAAACGAAAAAAAATAAAATAAAAAATAGACATATTTAGTATCGTTGCGTCCGTACAACCGTATCTATAAAAATATCACATGATCTACCCCATCAAGTGAACGGTGTAAAAAAAAAATATAGAAAAATGATAATTTAATAAAAAGTGATCAGAAAACCAAATGTACCCCAAAATGGTGCCAATAAAAAGCATAGTTTGTCCTGCAAAAAATAAGCCCTCACGCAGCTCAGTCTACAAAAAAATGTAAAAGTTATCACTCTTAAAAACCATGACAAAAAATTCCATGTTAGAAAATGCAGATGCCGCTCCTCCCTTCTGAGCCCTGGCGTATCCCCAAATAACAGTTTACGACCACAATTGGGGTGTTACTGTATTCAGGAGAAAATAGGGAGCATATTGTGGAGGGATATTCTCCTGTTATCTTTAGTGAAAAAGAAAGTTTGGGCTTAAAGCCCCATTTTCTTGTAAAAAAAAAAAAATTAAATTAAATTGTCACATCCAATGGTTATAAATTGTATGAAACCCCTGTAGGGTCAAGTGCTTGCTTCACCCCTTAAAAATTCCCTGGGTGGTGTAGTTTATAAAATGTGGTCACTTCTTGGGTGTTTTCACTGTGGGGGTACCTAAGGGTCTCTTCAAATGCAACATGGCGCCCAAAAACCAATCCAACAAAATCTGCCCTCCAAAAACCATATGGCGCTCCTTGCCTTCAGTGCCCTGCCGTGTCCCCATATAGCTGTATACAACCACATGTGGGGGGTTTCTGCAAACTGCAGAATCAGGGTAATAAATATTGAGGTTTGTTTTGTTGTTAATCCTTGATGTGTTACAGGAAAAAAAAATGATTAAAATGGAAAATCTATTTTGCTTTAATTCCTGTGGAATACTTAAAGGGTTAACAACATTTCTAAAACCAGTTTGGAATAGTTTGAGGGGTGTAGTTTCTAAAATGGGGTCATTTATGGGTGGTTTCTATTATGTAAGCCCACAAAGTGACTTCAGAACTGAACTGGTCCTTAAAAAAGTTGATTTTGCAAATTTTCAAAAATTGCTTCTAAAATTCTAAACCTTCTAATGTCCTAAAAAAATAAAATGACACTACCAAAATGATGCCAACGTAAAGTAGACATATGGGGAATGTCAATTATGTATGAGTATTTTATGGGGTATTGCTATCTGTCTTAAAATCAGAGATTTAAATTTAGAAAACAGTGAATTTTTTCAAATTTTCATTAAGTTTTGGATTTTTTTATAAATAAAAGTAAAACATATCAACTCAAATTTACCATTAACATGAAAACAATCTGTGAATGGCTTGGATAAGTAAAAGTGTTCCAAAGTTATTACCACATGAAGTGACACATGTCAGATTTGAAAAATTAGGCCTGGTCAGGAAGGTGACAAGTGGCCCGGATGGGAAGTGGTTAACCCTTAAAGGTATTTTCCAGGGATATTAAATCTTAAGGTAAGGCTCCTAGCCTGCATCGCCACCAGAAAGATTCATACTTTACCTGCTTCCTGCCACTCTGGTCCTTCATGTTGGCTTCTGTTCTTCCATCTTATGGTCCACGGCTTGTTTTCTTCTTGCCGGGGCTTGGCATGGCCATGTGCGCTCCTGCAGCCAATGACACATGCCCACTGAAACCAGTAATTGGCTGCAACAGTGCACATAACCATATTCAAGCCCCGGCTGGGAGAAGGAAAGGGCAGGCCAGGGGACCTTCAGGCTCCTAGCTGCAAATGCCAAGTACTCAGCACCTGTTGATTGCTCCCCACAGGAGCACCCTCCCTCTGTCTAACCACTCCAATGCTGTGGTCGCTATTGACCGCAGAATCTGAAGGATTAAATTGTTGGGATTGGAGTTATCTCTAATCCCAGCAGTAAGCGCCAGTTGCCTGCTGCATAATACACTTGCAATTGAAGACACGGACCATGCTCCTGAGCCCACGCCATCACTATAGTGCATTATTTTGTCACAGAGTGTTACAGATTTAAAGGGTTTTGGTTATGTTTGGACTTTGTGGCAGAAAGTACCCACAGCGTGCGATATTTTTTAAAAATGTAATCCATGTTGCTGTTACTGTGAACACTACTAATTTCCCACATGCAGTTCTGCTGTGGAAGAGCCGTAGTGCACACACCACATTTTATCCAACCCCAAAAATGACCCCCAAATGCCCAGGCCCCTCATACAGATTGTACTTACCTCGCTCCCCAGCACCCACATCTCTTCTGCTGCCCGCACAGCCACCGTTGCATCTCGGGTAGCCGTGCGGGCAGCAGAAGTGACACTGGTGCCAGGGAGCGATGTAAGTACAATCTGTGTTAGTGGCCCAGGCATTTGGGGGATCATTTTTGGGGTTGGGTAACCCCTTTAAGTTTAAATAGGTATAAAACCCTGAGAATTACCCTTAAAATTATCAGTAATACCTATAAGCTGTGATATGATACTTATGCAGTAAAACAAATGTTATGCACCCCTAGGTTTCAGATTTCTGTTTATTTTGTGCATGGTCTTTATAGATAGTATTCCTTTTTGGGTTTGCAATAATATCAGTTCGTAGCTTTGCTTCATCCAAAACTGTGCAATCAGCAACAGGGGATACAGCTTCAGATGGGGCTATCGTCACCCAAAGCGGCTTTATGTCATTGCTGAGGCAAATTCATTCCACAGGATATGTCATAAATGTCTAAGTTGGAATATATTGTTTTAAAGGACATCTGTCAGCAGTTTTGTACCTATGAAACTGGCTGACCTGTTGAATGTGCACTTGGCAGCCGAAGGCATCTGTGTTGGACCCATGTTCATATGTGTCCGCAATGCTGAGAACAAAGAAATATAAGCAAATGAGGCTCTAGGAGCAACGGGGTGTTGCCGATACACCTAGAGGCTCTGCTCTCTCCGCAACTGCCGCGTCCTGGTAGTGTAAATGTGATCACGCCAAGCCCTTCAGCTGCCAAGCCCACCAGCCAGTTCCATAGGTACAAATCTGCTGACGGATGCCCTTTAAGACTTATGGCAATGCTAGTTTAGACAGTCTCTTAGGCCTCTTTCACATGAGCGAGTTTTCCACCTGGATGCGATAGATGGTATGAACGGATAGTTTCTGGACTGAATCCTGACCCATTAATTTCATTGGGTATGTGCACATGAGCATTCTTTATCACTGATAATCTCTGCGTTTAGGAAAAATTGCAGCATTTTCTATATTATGTGTTTTTCTCACAGCCCTGGCTCCATAGAAATGAAAGGGGCCTGTGTGAAAAACAGAAGGTCTCTGGATGCAATGCGTTTGTTTTACTGATGGTTGCTAGGAGAGGTTGAGTGATTTTCTTCACAGACGCAAATAACGCATCAACAAGTGATTGTATCCGCATAGAAAAAATGAAACAGTAAACGCAATAGAAGACTAAACTAATTGAACTTGTGTGCAAAACCATCAGTTTTTCCCTGAACAGATCCTGACTCATTCCATATTGAGTTAGGCCTCATACATACCTCTGTATTCAGTATTTTGCATTAGCATTTATAAGCTCATAGCTGGAGTGCTAAGTTCTGCTTGCAGTTACTGATACAAAATACTGCTGTTTGAAATGGACCTTACTGATCAGTAGATCTACTTGTTCCTTTGAATGGTGCCCCATAAATGCTCTATTGGATTAAAGTGGTTGTCCCATACAGAAACAGCCGAGCAGAGTTATGGAAGCAATGTAGCTTGTTTCATTACAGGAACAGCAGAGCGCTGACCCACTCAGATGTTTCCATAAGCCCAAACACCTGGGGCCAGTGCTTAGTGCCATATTACCATGCTATTTACCAGCATTCAGTCATCTGTTTGTGGCCCTCTGTGGCTTCCTGTCAAAACACCCATATTCACATGCATGGAAATTACTATTCACAGAAGGTCGGCAATATATCTGTTCCATGTCAATTTATGCTTAGGAAAGATTCACATGACCAGACTCAATCCGGGAAACACGGTCCATGTGTTGGCCACATCTTCCATGGTTTCCCTGAACCAAACTGTTAAGTGCTAACTACTGAACACTGTGGCTCAGCGGTTAGCACTGGTGCCTTGCAGTGCTGGGGTCCTGAGTTCAGATCTGATCAGGGACAATATCTGCATGGAGTTGAAAACACGTTCTCCTCGTGTTTACATGGGTTTCCTTCGGGTGCTCCAGCTTCTTCTCACGCTCCAAAAATATACAAATAGGCAAATTGGCTTCTTAAAATTGACCCTAGTGTGGGTTGGAGTTGATCTTCCCAGGGGGTCAGCCCAGCCATGCAACTATCCCTGCGCTTTGAGTTCTTGTGAGGAAAGTCCTTTAAACAAATGTTTGTCATTGTCATTTTATGATACAGTCAGTTTCTATTTGATCATGGGTCAATTGTACTGAGCTCACATCATCACCATCATGTGAGTTTATTATAATAAATCTGCCGTCATATAGGAACTATTCAAGAAAAGACGATTGACCTCAGGGAGATCAACCATCATCACCACAGAGACACTATCACAAGTCTCAATGTTGGTGAATCTAAAACAAGGCTCCCTGGGAAAAGCAATATGCAAATAAAAGAAGACCCCAGAGCCACCATCACGTGTCTCAACAACGGTCAAACTAGCCAGGGCTTTCACCGGGAAGGAACAACCAAGGGAAGGGCAGTCCCCAAAAGGAGACCACCAATGCCAAAACATGGTATCCATCCACAGACAGCTGTTTCGGGGTATTTGCCCCTCATCAGTGTGGAGTAGGAATCTGGCTAGTGGGAGCAATGCCTAATAAACGACTATTCAAGAAAAGATGATTGACCTCAGGGAGATCAGCCATCATCACCACAGAGACACTATCACGAGTCTCAACGTTGGTGAATCTAAAACAAGGCTCCCTGGGAAAAGCAATATGCAAATAAAAGAAGACCCCAGAGCCACCATCACGTGTCTCAACGACGGTCAAACTAGCCAGGCCTTTCACCGGGAAGGAACAAGGGAAGGGCAGTCCCCAAAAGGAGACCCTATGCCAAAACATGGTATCCATCCACAGACAGCTGTTTCGGGGTATTTGCCCCTCATCGGTGTGGAGTAGAAATCTGTCTAGTGGGAGCAATTAGATTCACCAACGTTGAGACTCGGATTATATGCTGATACTGCTTGTGATGCTGCGGAGACTGTTTGGGATGTTCTCCTTGAGTTCATCCAGGGGATGTGGATTGTTAGCAGACACTTTCTGTTTTAGATTTCCCCATAGATAAAAATCACATGTGGACAAGTCTGGGGAACATGGTGGCCATAAGCCCTTGCTCGCAGTTTGCTCCTCGCAAACAATTCATGAACCCGTGCCAGTGAGTTCTGTGAGGTGCCCCATTGTTGCCCCATTTTGTTGGAAAAATCAGAACATCTTTTCTTCTGCCACATCAGTGCTGAAGAGCTGCAAGCAGCATCAGCCAACATGATCCAATGTGCCTAAAGATGTATAGACCTGAACAGGGACCACTTTCAGCATCTTTTGTGACTTGTTCATGCTATCACTGGAGGTGAGGCCACCCTGTAGTTCTTAACTATACAGATGTATTGTTACAAACCCTCTGCAGACATGTATCTAGTTTTCAGGGAGAATAGATACATTGTAGCAGTCCCTTAGGGGTTGTTCACACATCAGTTATTTGATCAGTTATTTCCATCATTGTGAGCCAAAACCAGGAGTGGAGGCTCCACAGACATTAGGTATAATGAAAAGATCTGCAACTGTTTTGTGTTTTTAACCCACACCTGGTTTTGGCTCACAATAACTGATGGAAATAACTGATCAAATAACTGATGTGTGAACAAGGCATTAGTTGTAGCAGATCTGTATGTGTTCTTCAGTCTATGAATGTAAGCAAAAGTAATTCCATTTGCTAACAGCAATGAGAGATCTTGAAAATGGATATTGAAGAGAATGTTTAATCAGAAAATGACCTATTTTTTAAATTCATCTTAAATGTCTAAACATATTTTTATTTTTATTTTCCATGTTACTATCTTTATTTTTTCAAAAATCCTAGAATCCTATAGTTTTTGCACTGGCCACTAATCCTAATATTACAGATTTCCTGTTCTGTACAGATCACTTCTCAGCAGTAATCTCATTATCACCACAGGCAGGATTACAATGAAAGATAAAACCTCTATATAGATAACAAAGGATGCACCATTCACAATAGGTGACGGCACATCTCTACTCCCTCCCTGTATAGAGACCTCTGCATGGGTCACAGAGTTAAGCCTGTATTACACGGGCCGATTGACCAACCGATTGAGCAGTCACCTGCTAGCTAGTGGAGGAGACTGCTGCTATTACATACAGCGATCGCCTCTGCAGCATGGGGAGCAGTGACCGCTATGCCGTTGCCCGTCCTCATTCTGTCTAGTGGTTTGTCAGCGGCAGATCGTAATTAGACAGCACAATCTGCCACCGGCAAACAATGATTTTTAAGTGTTTGCTTGTTCATCGGACAGTTGGCGGCAGTATTACACTGCCAGATGATCGCTAACGAGCGTGTAATACAGGCTTAAAGCTTATATTAGACGATTAGAATATTACATTAGGGGATTTGTTTTACAGTAAGCTTTTATTAAGGGAGCGGAATAAATGCTCAGGAGGTCAAACTGTATTTTTATCTTTACAGCACAACTTTGTCTTCTAAGTTTCTATAGCAACTTCAGACACCTAGAATTAGAGCTCAATGATTTTCAATACGTAAAATGTATTTAAAGGATTTGAAAGTATATTGTAGAAAACATTGCTATCAGACCTGTGTGTAGGAAATTGCACCTCACTGTTTTCACAGAGGACGAATACTATGGCCCAGATTTTCTTTCAAGAGTGATGCAAATTGGTGTAATTTTGGAACAATTCAACGTAAATAGGGTTTCCTCCGACATGCTTGAAAAGGGGGTAGGTCTTAAAATACACCAACTAATAGTTAGTATACAGTTGGTATACAGGTAGACAAAGGGGGAGATTTATCATCTCTCTTGCGCCTGAACACTAGCGTTAAAAAGTCGCAAACTATGTGTTTCACATCTCTAGGTTTTATGCCGCCCTCCCCACTTTCCCTAAAGGGGCGTGGCCAGTTAGCCCGACAAATTTATCTTCATTTACTCCAAAAGAAGCCAGAAATGTACAGCAGCTCTGAGCTGTCGTAGATTTCTGTTTAGGCGCAATACTGCTGGAGAATGTGCCTAATTTATGACAAGGTATGCGCCTCAAATACTGATACAAAACACTGACCAAATACTGACTGTGTGAAAGTGGCCGTATCATCGTATCAAAAAATGAAAAGTGGATTACATTTCCGTAATTAATCACATAACAGTGTTCCTTCACTATTAGTTCCCATAATCACTAGTACATACCTGTTGATCTATTGGCACGACTGCTGCCATTCATCTCCAGAATGACTTGTCACCATGAAATGCAGTGCAGTCTGCAGGCAGCATGTTATAGAGCAGGAGGAGCTGAGCAGACTGATGTATAGTTTTACTAAAATGTGCATTTCATTAATTTGAAGTGTACAGGTAGTTTGCTATAACATATCAGAGGTTTTGATTGGTGCTGAGTGCTTAGACCCCCACGATTGCTAGAATGGAGGGTAAAGAAGTATTCACACAGAGCATGCTGTCTCCTCACTGCAGGAGAAGGAGTCAGTAGAAAGTATATGAGCTTTCCTCCATTCTGTCTCCTGCTGTGAGGAGAGACAGCGGTCTCTACAGGCACACTTTAAATCCTTTTATATTTGGGATTCATTGATTTTCAAGTAAGGGGTTCTTCACATATCAGTTATTTGATCAGTTATTTCCATCAGTTATTGTGAGCCAAAACCAGGTGTGGGTCAAAAACACCAAACAGGTGCAAATCTTTTCATTATACCTGATCTCTGTTTAGTGTCCACTCCTGGTTTTGGCTCACAATAACTGATGGAAATAACTGATCAAACAACTGATATGTGAACAACCCCTAAAGGTCCTTTTACACTGGCCGATTATCGGCCGAAAAATCGTTCCTAGGAACGCTAGTGCCGATAATCGGCCCGTGTAAAAGTGGCCCTAATCAGCCGACGAACGAGCAAAACGCTTGTTCGTCGGCTGATTGGATCTTTTGGTTTCTACAAAAGATCCAATCTGTCGGGCGCACATCGGCCTGTGTAAACAGGCGATGTGCGCCTGACAGTATGGAGCTTCCCGGCCGCACGAGTGATACAGCGATCACTCGTGCGGCCCGGCGCTCGATTCATCGGGCCGTGTAAAGGCTCCCTGCCCGAGCGCCGATATCGCTGATCGACGCTCGGGCAGGGAGACACATCGGCCCGTCTAAAAGGGCCTTAACTCTGCTTGACAGCTAACATCTAAGCAGAGAGAGCTAGCTGCCAATCATTAAGTAGGACCACCCAGAGTTTTAAATGAATAAAGTACAAATGTCCCTGAATATTTTCCCATAAAACTATACATCAGTCTGCTCATCTCCTTCTGCTCTATAACATGCCGCCTTCAGATTGTACTGAATTTTTATGGTGATATTCTCGTAATGTCATTTTCACCGATATAACTAACAGCATTGCCCCACAGAAGCTTGCCAACACATTCCAAACATACCTGCGTGCACTTTATTCCATCTCCAGGGAAAGTGCTTTTATTCTCCTAGAAAACGGCTCCCAAGTGCATGGGCGGGGTTTGCTGTTCCAAGTGCCCAAAGCTAGCCAGACTTAAAGGGGTATTCCGGTTACCATAAATATAACTTATGTTTTAGACTAATTCATCATCAATAATTACCTAATATAATGTCAATTTCACATTTTTACCGTTCAGTAGTTATAAACGTAGTTTTCTTCCTCTGCTACCTCATAAGTTACCACGGCACCGACCTGTAGTTCTGATCCTTTGTCAGGTCGAGCATGCTCAGTGTGTTGCTATCAATTCTCTGGCTAAATGTCAGTGTGCTGGTGATTACTTAGTAGAGGGTCATGTCTGGACTGGAATATCAGCCAGCCAATCTGTAATCATCAAGACTCATGAACAAGCAGAAACTCACAGCAGGAAAGGCTAGGCATTGTGGGGATGCCAGGGCCGGCTGCAGGCCTGGCCGCCGTGCCTCGGCTGCCGGTCCCTCTGTGCCTGATGTCTTCATGTCCGGCGTTATTTACAGGGAGCGCTGGCTTCCGTGCACACGGCTCAATGTTTATTTGGAGTCATACACCTAACCGTTGCTAGGGACGCGGCGGGTTGCCGCACCCAACTCGCGTCCCTAGTTACGAGCGCTCTGAGTGCAGAGCGCATGCCCCTTTAACCTGGCTTTGCTGTCATCACTGGCACCCGCCCTGTTTTTTACCTGGTGTTCTGTGATTGGGGCTAATCTTACTGACAGGTTCCCAGCCCCTATCAGGGTTTGGGGCGGAGTCCTGTCTGTATTTAGATTTCTTTCTGCTGCACATCATTGCCAGTGCTTGTTTGGTCTTTCAGCAGTCACCAGCCTCCCTTGAGCTCCTGTTACTTGTATCCAGGCGCAGCCTTGCTCCTGGATCTCGCCTTGACCTCTGTGTTTGTGCTATTTTGACTCTCTCTGTTTGACCCCAGCTAGCTTCTTGGACATTCTTGTGGATTACATTTTTGACCTGATTCTGCTCTCTTGTTATTGACCTCGGACCGTCTGACCCTCCTTGGTGTTTTTCGTTGTTTGTCTGTCTGTCTTCCATTCTCGCTTCCCTAGCTAGGCTAAGGCCTGTCGTCCAGTTGTCCCCCTAGGACCTTTAGCCTAGGGTGAGGCAAGTAGGCAGGGACAGGGGTTGCGGGTCGAGCTAAGGGACCGCCATTCTCCCCGGACCCCAGACCTCTCTTGACAGGGGATTATAGTTTTGGGAGGGAAGATCAGGAGCCATGATACTCTCAGTGTGTTGCAGGCTCACACAGAAGCTAGACAAATGTTTTACAAGATAAATTGAAACTCTGGTTATATGTATATGTATGGGTTCTGGTTGGGTCACAGCTTGCAGCATTAATGCAGTTTTTCAAAAATTAAGTTATCTTACCAGAATACCCCTTTAAGAAGGGGGAAGGGCGGCTTTAGCTGCTCATATCTTGGGATTGGTAGCAGCTAGAGTTGTGGGTCTTGCTTGAAAGCTGGTTAAAACTAAACCTGTCTTATGTCTGTCGGGTAAAAATTAACTTATAAAATTATGCATATTAACTATTTGAGCACCAGGAGGTGGGCTTTAGAGATGAGCGAATCATTCAAAATTTTATTCGCTGAACATTCGTCGACCTTTTCATAAGATTTGTATATTCGACGAATATATTCGTTAAATTTGCGTACAAAATACACGTTATGATGTGGCGTTTAGCCAAAATTCGCGCACTAATAACGAATGTTCAGTTTTAAAAGGTACGCAAATTCTTTGAACACGTACGCATGAGCGTACAAATTGCGTACGAATCCTCAGCGTACTATTGTCTAGCGATTACGTAATACACAGGCACGCACGATGAGAGGCCGCAGCGTGCACTCCTCAGAGGCAGAGCGAATTTTTGAAAATGGCATCCAGGCGATCCTCATCATTTAGCTCTTGAGAGCTGAAATACATAGTCCACCTGATGGACCGGATGGCACACACCGCCACCCGAACCAGCATAAAAAGGAGGTGATCCAGCAGGTGATCTGAGGCTTGCGCCATTGTTTCGACACTGTGCGGACCCCACAGGAGTATAACAATCTCCGCTAATGTAACTTGTGACGGGAGGCGGAGGTAACAACAGTGTAACAATTTTATTTTTTAATTTATATTTTTTTTAAATATATATATATATCATACCTCCCAACTTTGTAAAAAGACAAAGAGGGACATATTTTTTCAGCACTAGGCCACGCCCCTAACTCCACCCACTATAAGCTAATTACCCAGTCCCCTTACTGTACAGGGATAATAAACACAGCGATGTCACCGTACAGGGATAATAAACACAGCGATGTCACCGTACAGTGATAATAAACACAGCAATGTCACCGTACAGGGATAATAAACACAGTGATGTCACCGTACAGGGATAATAAACACAGCGATGTCACTGTACAGGGATAATAAACACAGCGATGTCACCGTACAGTGATAATAAACACAGCAATGTCACCGTACAGGGATAATAAACACAGTGATGTCACCGTACAGGGATAATAAACACAGCGATGTCACCGTACAGGGATAATAAACACAGCGATGTCACAGTACAGGGATAATAAACACAGTGATGTCACAGTACAAGGATATTAAACACAGTGATGTCACAGTACAAGGATATTAAACACGGTGATGTCACAGTACAGGGATAATAAACACAGTGATGTCACAGTACAGGGATAATAAACACAGTGATGTCACAGTACAGGGACAATAAACACAGTGATGTCACAGTACAGGGATAATAAACACAGTGCAGTCCCCTCACAGAAAGTTAAAAAAAAATAAAAACCTTATACTTACTTTTTTTTCTAGCTGCAGAATCACCAGCAGGAGATCTTCTTCTCTTGTCTAGAGGGGGTGGAGTCAATGCTGACTGACGGCCGGCCCCGCCCCCCCGCCCAGACATGAGGCAGGACTATGGACACAGAGACAGCTGCCAGAGACCGGGACATAGCTCCCCCGTACCGGGACAGGGGGACAGCCACTGCAATCCGGGACTGTCCCGGTTGGGAGGTATGATATATAATATATTAAGAATACTAAATTGAACTATTAGTAACGGTAACAACAGCTACTCTCCTGCTAAGCGTAGAAAACGGAGGCGGAGGTAGATAACAGTATTTGGGTTTTAAAAGGGTTTTCGTTTGGAGACTTTGAGTTCGCACAGCCCATGACATGACACAAGACGTTTGGCAGTAATGTTATGGGCCAGCTGGCAGCAACAGTGGGAAGACAGACTATTCTGCCCTGCAAGGCCTGATCTAATCAGCATCCTCAGCAAGAGGAGTATGAAATTCGGATGTAATCCAGCCTTTATTCATTTTTATTAAGGTGTTTTTTTGAACACTGCCAGGTGACAGTTTAGTCTTTTTGGGTGTCATCACCCCCCAGTGCCGCATAGTGGGACAGTTCCGGCCACTGTTGTATTCTGCCTGCCCAGAAGTCCAGGGGGTCTGAGAAGTGGCTTTGCGAGCCAGACTGCAGGTAAGCCTGAACCTGTTCGTTGAGGCGGGTGGTCTGGGCCTGCTCAATTGGCTGCGGCTGTTGGGAGGCAGAGAAAAACTGCTGCATCATACTCATTAGGCTTAACTGGCTGCTGCTGGTTGTGGCAGGAGGTGAATGACTCTGCCGGGCCTCCCTTTCAGAAACGCTGGCAGCAGGCTGGGGCTGGCTGAAAGCTGTTGCCAGGTTACTACATAGCTTCTCCCGCAATTATGCTAATTTCTCCTCCCTTTCCTGGGGTGGAAAACAATCCCCCATGTTGGATTGATACCATGGGTCCAGAAGCATCGCCAGCCAGTATTCGTCTGTCTGTTTTAGGATACGCCTGTCACTCCGTAAGCATGTGAGCATACAGCTCGCCATCCTAGCCAGCGTGACCGAAGAGCCAGCTCTTTCCATCTCAGCCTCTCTCTGAGACACTTCAGTGACCCTGAAAGTGTCATTGTTGTCATCCTCCAGATCCTCCATCTGTGTCTCCTCCTCCTCATCATCATCCTCATTAAAATCCTCCTCCTCCCCCTCCTCTACCTGAAGCTCCTCATCCTCCTCCTGCACCGCAAGGGAACTTTGGCGTTGGGGCTCCCCTACAGTGACAGCATGGCTTGCAGACAGATGGCCAGGATTTCCTTCTCCCATTGCCCCCTGCTGCATGAGCGTGAGTGTCTTTTCCAGCACAAATATTAGTGAACTTATAAAGAAGTATAAGTAGTGGCTCACCAGTCAGCTATTTGTTGGATTCGATGTGCTTCTAATCACTTGCTATACCCTTAGCAAAAAACATAGATAAATAAATAAATAAATTTGGTGATGAGCACTTTCTTACATTTGGTCTTACAGTACCAATTGGGATCAATTGGGAGTATAATATTTGTTAGTTTTCAACTTGTGAGTATAGTGTCAATAATTTAAAATTGTGACAGTGTTGGTATAGATATATAATAAAATCACAGTAGATGTATCTAAAAATAATAATATATTTATTAGTATCAATTATAATCTATATAAAGTGTAGCCTGTAACCTCAGCGCTGGGTAAAAATACAATAAGATTAGGTATAAAATAAGATGAAAATTAAGATTAAATGTCCAGGTATAAAAAATGTCCAGATTAGAGATGAGCAAACGTGCTCATAACCAGCACTGTAGTGCTCGGCTCCCCTGCGCTCGCATGGGTGCACGCATCCGCATCCGTCCTCCTCATATATGAAGGAAGATAGGAAGATATATATCGTACGAACTTGCGATAAAAATGCTCTTCTATAGATGGAAGTAAAATCCTTTGTAATCTCCTGTATCAGACTATATATATCTTGCGCTAATGTTCATCCAATAGGCTATACTATTCATCAGTAACTTGATGGGTATTTTGATAAGTAATTTAATAAGTATTTTTCATCTGCACAGTGTATGTTGCTGATAGCGCTTTGATAAAAGTAGTTGATCCCAATTGGTATATTGTAATACACTAGCGCTTATATTATTTGTTCAGGTGACCTGTAGTATAGTATGAGATATTATATCATACATATGTATTCAGATAAAAAGTCTTGGGATGGTACGTTACCCTTCCTCTAGTTACGTTCGCAATGTATGAATGAATCCTCTGTGCTGCGCGTTGGGATTCGACGCTGTCTAGCGAATACCACGTTCTGGCATTCGGTGCCGGCAGCAAGAAGCGAACTGACTGCGCATGCTTTTCTTTAATTCAGGCGGCGTCCCACATGGGATTTCCGCAATTCAGGTGAAGATAGTGTCTCTTAGTAATTTAGTTGTAACAAGTTTCGTAGTTGTAACTTGGTGAATGTTCCCAGCTTTGATTATAATATCCTGGGTTGTATATGCCTCTGTATCGGGTCAATTGAAACCAAACGTGTTTCAGGGCTACACTTGCCCTTTCCTCAGTGGTCAATGTATATTATAATCAAACCTTCCTCTAGTTACGTTCGCAATGTATGAATGAATCCTCTGTGCTGCGCGTTGGGATTCGACGCTGTCTAGCGAATACCACATTCTGGAGTTCGGTGCTGGCAGCAAGAAGCGAACTGACTGCGCGTGCTTTTCTTTAATTCGGGCGGCGCCCCTCGTGGCGTCCCACGTGGGATTTCCACAATTCAGGTGAAGATACTGTCTCTTAGTAATTTAGTTGTAACAAGTTTCGTAGTTGTAACTTGGTGAATGTTCCCAGCTTTGATTATAATATCCATTGACCACTGAGGAAAGGGCAAGTGTAGCCCTGAAACACGTTTGGTTTCAATTGACCCGATACAGAGGCATATACAACCCAGGATATTATAATCAAAGCTGGGAACATTCACCAAGTTACAACTACGAAACTTGTTACAACTAAATTACTAAGAGACACTATCTTCACCTGAAATGCGGAAATCCCATGTGGGACGCCGCCTGAATTAAAGAAAAGCATGCGCAGTCAGTTCGCTTCTTGCTGCCAGCGCCGAACTCCAGAACGTGGTATTCGCTAGACAGCGTCGAATCCCAACGCGCAGCACAGAGGATTCATTCATACATTGCGAACGTAACTAGAGGAAGGGTAACGTACCATCCCAAGACTTTTTGTCTGAATACATATGTATGTGCATAATATCTCATACTATACTACAGGTCACCTGAACAAATAATATAAGCGCTAGTGTATTACAATATACCAATTGGGATCAACTACTTTTATCAAAGCGCTATCAGCAACATACACTGTGCAGATGAAAAATACTTATTAAATTACTTATCAAAATACCCATCAAGTTACTGATGAATAGTACAGCCTATCGGATGAACATTAGCGCAAGATATATATAGTCTGATACAGGAGATTACAAAGGATTTTACTTCCATCTATAGAAGAGCATTTTTATCGCAAGTTCGTACAATATATATCTTCCTTCATATATATT
Source organism: Rhinella marina (assembly GCA_900303285.1). NCBI lineage: Eukaryota > Metazoa > Chordata > Amphibia > Anura > Bufonidae > Rhinella > Rhinella marina. Next base: position 8,646 of record ONZH01002169.1, on the reverse strand, counting down.
TTTTGTCTCTTATATATATCTGGACATTTTTATATCTGGACATTTTTTATACCTGGACATTTAATCTTAATTTTCATCTTATTTTATACCTAATCTTATTGTATTTATACTGTTTTACCCAGTACTGAGGTTACAGGCTACAATTTATATAGATTATAATTGATACTAATAAATATATTATTATTTTTAGATACATCTACTGTGATTTTATTATATATCTATACCAACACCATCACAATTTTAAATTATTGACACTATAATCACAAGGTGAAAACTAACAAATATCATACTCCTTTGTAAGACCAAATGTAAGAAAGTGCTCATCACCAAATTTATTTATTAATGAAATTATGTCGTTCACACCGCAGCTGTCCCGGCTGACCAATTTTGTGGCTTCTTCAAAGGGCGTTAGAACAGTGCAGGCATCTCGGACCAGCCTCAAAGCTGCACCTGCTGCCTATGGTGGAAGATTCTGGCTGCTGCTGGACAAAATCATCCACTGCTCTATGCTGCTCAAGCAGCCGCTGCAACATATCAAGAGTGGAATTCCACCAGGTCGGCACATCACCTATTGAGCGGTGTGGCGGAAGATCGTTTTGTCGCTGCAGTTCCAGCAGAGCATGGTGAGACACATAAGAATGGATTAAATGGGTGCAAAGCTTCTGCGACTTTGCCAGCACTGTACGCAGGCCAGTGAATGTTTTTAGAAATCTCTGCACCACTAGATTTAGGACATGTGCCATACAGGGAGCATGCGTAAATTGACCCAGGTTTAGCGCTGCCACTATATTTGTCCTATTGTCACTCACTACCTTGCCCACTTCCAGCTGGCATGGAGACAGCCAGTGCTGGCCTGTGTGGCTGCTAGTGCCAAGACAAACTAAGTCTAAGGCTTCATTCACACGTCCGTTTTTGTGCACATCCTGGAAAACTCCGTTTTTCCATAAAAACGGAAAGGATATATCCATATGTCATCCGTTTTTTGCGGATCCGCAAAAATACGGAAGGATGAATAACATCTGTACCTTTTCTTTTTTTTTTCTCCCCTCCTGGAACGGAATCCGCAAATACCGCAAATCCGCATTTTTTGCGGATCCATAGACTTTCATTGTGCTACGGACCGCAATTTGGGGGAAAAGTAGGACAGGAGGATTTCTTTATGCGGACAGTCGGAACGGACACACGGATGCGGACACCACATGGTGTACTGTCCGCATTTTTTCGGGACCCCTTGAAATGAATGGATCCGCATCTTATCCGCATAATTGTCCGCAATTGCGGAAAGGGATGCGGAAAGGATGCGGACACATTATACGGACGTGTGAATGAGGCCTAACACTGCATGGCAGCGTTGCACCTGGCACATATGATATGAAGGTGGGGGTTAACTCTCTGCCCTGACGCTCTAGCAGGCGGATTGCCCGTGGAGGTGGAAGCAGATAGTTGTTGGGTGGTCTGCTGCAATCCTGGCTGGAAAGCTCATGGAGGTGCCAACAGCAATTGGCCCGGTTGCTGGGGGGTTCCTGACTCGTTGCCACTAAATACATTCAGTCAGTGGGCAGTAAAGGACATGTACTGCCCCTGGCTGTAAGCACTGCTCCAGGTGTCCACCGTGATGTGCACCGTGCTGCAGAGAGACAGCTGCAGGGAGCGTCCAATATTGTTAGCCACGTGGGAGTAAAGGGTGGGGATAGCTTTTTTGGAGAAGAAATGCCGGCTAGGGAGCTGCCAGTGTGGCTGAGCGCAAGCCATTAGCTCCCTAAAAGCTGGGCAGTCAAGCAGCTGGTACGGCAGAGACTGCACAGCCAGCAACTTTGTCAGGTGACCATTCAGTTTGCGCGCTGTCGGATTACTTGTGGCGTAAAACTGCTTTCTGGCCACGCATTCGGCAATGGACGGCTGCCGAATAAGAGGAGGTGGAGACATGCACGCAGTGGGCGATGAGGTGTATGTACTAGTTACACCCCTGGATGTGGGCTGAGCTACGGCCCTGGATGCGGCCTGCCTGACAGAAGGGACCCCGGGAGAAGTAACCAGCTCTTCAGTATTAATGGGCTGCTCTAAATTGCCGGCATGACGCCGCTTCAGATGGTTCCACAGAGCAGTGGTCCCGACATTTGTGGCTTTCCCATGGCTCTATTTCTGTTTACACAAATTACATGTGGCCATACTACTGTCCCCTGGCAGAGTGGTGAAATACTTCCACACACCCGACGTGCGCCCTCCACAGCTGGCCAAGCTTGTAGCCCTTGCATGCTTACACCCTGGTGCTGGCCCCACTATACTTGGGGTCTTGCTTGTTCCCAAGGAAGGACTGGCCCTGGGCCTAACTCGCCTCTGCCCTCTGTTGCTGCCACTACTACTACCACCCTCCTCCTCAGAGATCAAACCCTCCTCACCAGCCCGATCCGCCTCCCAGGTCCTCCGGTCTAGCACATCAGAATTATCATCAGACTCCTCCCCACCACTTTTTTTCTGACTGCAAATTAGGTTTCCCACCAACCTCCAATTCCGGGCAGTCCAAACTCTGCCCTCTAAGAAATCCTCAGGGAGGCTGTCCTCTATAACCGCCGGATTATGCGGTGGGGTTCGGTGGCCTTTTATTTTATAAATTGCAGAAGGGACACCACTAGGAGGGAGCACTGAAGCCCAAGAGGTGGCACAAAATGACGGGCTTTGCTGGAGTGGAATGGTGGAGCAGGACGAGTCTGACCCCTGGCTACATAAGGATATTGTATCAGCAGATGACAGATCATCCGGCTGAGACTGAGATGAGCGTGCCATCCAATCCACTACCTCATCCACTTTCTCCTCCACTACAATTTTGCGCCTTGGTGGGTTAGGCTGGTGGAACACCGGCCAACTATTACGAATTACAGAAGTAGAAGCTCCGGCTACAGGTCCTTTGGCACTGCTGCCCTGTGCCACCTTCTCCCTTTTTTTTTAGAGCTCGAGGTCTGGCTGGAACTGGACCTCTTTTGCTTATCCATTCCAGACATTTTTCACTTCACTCTGTGGCCCTGCAGCTGGTCTTTGTCTTTGTCCCTGTCTCTCTCCCTGTCTTTCTCCCTATCTCTCTCTGTCTCTCTCTCCCTGCCTGATTAATTACTAGCCCTGCACTGGCCCTGCACTTGCCCTGCAGTATCCCTGATGTGTAATATGGATTCCCTGAACAATTACACCCCAATTTCAACAACACAGGACTCAGTGTCTCAGAACTTCACACACAGTGCTTCTGCTTGTCTCAGCAGTCGCAGCAGAAGTGATGCGTCACTGGCTTACCGAGCCTGAGCCAGTCGGAGCAAGCCCTGCCCACTAGGTCAGGTGACCGCTTTCTTCCCGGGCTTTTGCGCACAAATAATGAACTAACAGTAAAAGCTAATTACTTGTATTCGTACGCAACAGCTTATAGAGTAACTTATACGTAGCATTAGCATACAATTTATCGGACAAGTACGTAGCGAATGCGCAGAAAGCCTTAGGAACATTTTCATAAATATTCATCAATTTCATCAATATTCGGATTCGCTTCGCAGCTGAAAATTTCCAAGATTCGATACGAAACAACGAATCGACGAATAGATTCGCTCATCTTCAGTGGGCTTATGTAGTTTGAGCACCCTTCCAGCAATGCCCCTGGTGCTCCATAATGACACTCCTCTGCTTACTTCTTTTGTTTTAACCATTATAAGCTCTTTCTAAAAAAAAATTAAAATAAAGGGGTGGGATAGCAGTACAAACCTCTATGAGCCAGAACAGAGAGCCAATCTGACTCACCCATACATTACACGGTGGGCCAATTATTTGAATGTCAAGTATGTAAGGCCAGAGGCAGCTTCCCCCGGTGATAGCAGATGCCCACTTGGGATTAGAGAAACCGAACCCACAGTGATCATCTGAAAAATGATTTCTGTTTTCCAATACCCATATCAATGAAATAAGCATGTAACGTTTTATAAAATATAATGATTTTCTAGAAATCTATTGTTCTTGATACAAAATGCACTAAAATAACCACTTCAATAAAAATGACTGATATTACTCCTGCTTTTCAGTGAAAATAGTCACTCCCTTATCTTCGACAATGCTTTGTTACCATGACATCCACAATGAGCTTTGTTTGTAACACGGAATACTTCAGATGAAATTATTCTGCACCTTATAATTTGCCAACACGTAGAACTCTGTTCTAGCTGATATGTTCGTATAAGGTAATTTTATTACAGCAGAAATAACAAAGCAAAAACTAATCTTCAGAAACGTCAACTGTGAATTCAAAATCATTGCAATACACAGGGCAAGTGACCTGGCCTAATCCCTTATGGCTTTGCAAGAACCCACAGCAAGCAAGCTTCCAAGCTACTGTTAATTAGGAGGAGATTGTGCCTGGCATTGTATTAATAAATGAGCTTGTGCTAGTTGATCAAATTGGTTTAAACGTCTTGTATTTTGGGCAAGATTTCTCAACAGTCTTTTACAATATGTTCACAAAGAAATTCTTCAGGGGAGTGTAATTAGCCTTACACTGTTTAATGTCATGCTTAATGATTACTGGGGATGTTTTGATTAGAGACTTAATCTGCCTATGCATGCAGATGATTGTGCTGTTTAAACCAAGAACAGGAATCTTTAAAGAAATGTGATCCATGTAAATGAACAGTTGTACAAAGAACAATTGGGTCAGTAGATGGGGCTCCAATAAAACACAGAATCAATTAAGAAGAAAAGACAACGTAACTCATTAATGCTTAATGACCCCCTGTGGCGTATAGATATATGGCTGGGCTGCGCAGGTGCTTACAGGCAATGTGTCACCTAGAAGGTTTGTTTTTTTTCAAGTTAAAAACAGCGAAATGTTTTTTTTATAATCTGTTTCTTTTTTTTTTATAATTGTATTTTTTATTGTTCTATTTCCTGAACATGATTAATGGGCCTGTTATGTTCTCTGTGATGTTAACAGCATTTAGACGTATACGATACATCAACCACCATTCGCCATAGACACAATAGTCTAGAGGGGACATTACTATGGGAGATTTTTCTAGGCATGCCCTGCTATTTGTGCAGAGTAGATAAGCTTTGAGCATCACCTATTATGAATGAGGGATCCTGTGTTATCCATATACACCCAAAAATACTGAAATTGTAACACCAAAAAGGATGAGTCCTTGAATGATGGTAGTCACATGATTATGATATCCAAATGATAAAAAAATTGAAACACGGTATTCAAAACATCTTAATGTATTCAGTACAGAGTGTGAGCACTATGCACAGAAATACACCCACTTACACACCTTGGTATGCTATCAGTGAGGTTATTCATTGTTGTCTGAGGGATGTTCTGCCACGCTGAAATCACTTGGGCAGGCAAATCATCAAGATCCACTGCTGGCCGCTCCCTTTGCAATTGTCAACCAATGACTCCCCAGATGAGATTGATGAGAGAGGTTGTAGGCCATGGTGGCATGTTTAGGTCACACAAACTGTTAACGTTATCACAAGCAACATGCGACCTGGCATTTGTCCTGTTGAATGCCAGGCCTGAGATACTTTGGAGAAATGGCAATACCACTAGCTCCATGACCAAATCAATATAATGCCGAGCTATTAGTGTACCTGAAATGAAGACTAGAGGGGTCCAGCTACCGTACATAATGCCACCCCCACACCATAATCCTTGGAGTAGGATCGATGCGACGTTACCTTGTGAAGACATTGCCCAGTTTTTAGTGTATAACTAACACCTATAAAAAAAAAAAACTGCCAGACCGCTTTTATAGAAGAATAATAATCAGTCTTTATTCATCTCATAAATGTGATACAGTAAAAACATGTGCAGGTAAAAAAAGCCGGCATCAACGGAGGTGACCACAGCTGGATAAATCCATATATGTCCAATAAAATATACCATAATACAATTAAAGAGCAAATGCATATACACAAAGTAAATAAAAGATAGTACATAAGGACAAACAGTGATTACCCATGATGTGTCACCTCCGGGATGGCGCCAACCCCGACGTGCGTTGTGGGACTCACACCTGAAGAGGATAGATCTCCATTGCTGCCTCCATTGTCTTCTTGCTGTGCTCCATGATAGCCTTTGAGAGCTGTGGCATGAGGTCAATGAAACACCTGTAGCTGAATGTGTGGCTCATAGTCCAATGTTGTGCAAACACCTTCTGTTGGTTTGTATAGACACTTTTTTCACCCTAGGCATGGAAAGTAATTTCACTTGGCATACACAATGGATCACTGAATGGATCATTCTGTTAATCAGATGATCTGTTTGTGCAGAGATTTGCCTCTGTGCACTTCTTGCTGTCATTCCAGTTTGTTACTGGTCTCCCAAACACCGGGACACACAATGATGAACACTGCTGACATCTTGGACTGGGCATGTAGCGATCTTCTTTTTTTTTTAAATCAGATTGTTTTTATTGAATTTTTGCATAATAAAGTATACAAAAAGGAAGATTGGAATTATTGTGTCATCATTTACTACCAAAACAGTATGAAATCAAGCATCATCATACAATATGACACAATTTATACACTTATATTAGTTACAGAAAATCAAACCAAGCCTCCCCTCCCTGTGAAGTTTACTGCCCGCCCCCCCCCCCGCCCCCCCGCACAGCACAACCAACCTAATGGTAAATTATTAGGAATCAATTAGCCATCAATAAACTCCCAAAAAGGATAGTTAGTTAAATAGACAAGGAAATGTATTTAACTAGTAACATATATCGTCATCTAACACTTAAACCGTGTCGTCCGTACGTAAGTTCACCAAATTGTGGTGTTCAATCCAAGAACCCCATTGTGCCTTATATTTTTTAAGGGTTCCTTTTTTTGTGCATATCCCTTTTTCTAGTTTAATAATATTCTGTACTCTTTTCAAAAAAGCACCAAAAGTGGGAGTGGCCGGGTCTAGCCATAGAGAGGCAATCAGTTTCCTCGCTTCATATAAAACCTTGGAGATAGCTATTTTTACCATTGCTCCCACCGACAATAACTCTAGGTAACCTAAGACACAATTCAATGGTTCTCTAGGAATACTGATGCTGTATACCCCGTCCAGCCTACTAAGGACCTTGTCCCAAAAAGTACTCAGTTTAGGGCATTGCCAAAATATATGCAGTAGATCAGCTGGTGAGTCTGAGCATCGAACACATTGAGCATGAGGGCGAACCCCTATTTTATGCAGAAATTCTGGGGTGCAATACACCCTTTGTAATAGAACAACCCCTACAGCGATTGTGTTTGGTCGCAAAACAGCTAACACCAATAAAGAAAATTGAAAACACAAACGGCTCAAAAAATGTAAATTTATTATTGACATTAAAATACAATATAATAATAATAAAACTACCATGATGTGAACATCATACACAAAGTGGTGGTAGGTGAGTATCACATAAGAAAGGACACACTGAAATGGTTGTTACATACACTCAGTCTTGGTCATTGTATATGCCCAAAGTTCATACATATGGTAAAACAGATCCCACAGTGTCTCCAAGAACAGTAAAGTGCCTAGTGCCAAATCAACTCAGAAAAATACATACAGGAGCAAAGGGAAAAATTACCCACAATATTGCACAAATGCCAGGCAAAAAAATTATACATGACAGACTATACATAAAATGAATACCGACCAGTGTGACCTTGACCCCTAGGTCACACTGGTTGGTATTCATTTTATGTATACAGCCACATATTTGGTACTGCCAATCCTTCCCTGAACTACTTGAAAGTGGATACACACTGTAGCTCTCCGACTTTATCTCCCCTCTCCCGGGGCCATTTGTCCACAGGCATTATTACTGACTTCCCCAGTTAATCTGGAGACCAGAGTAGCCCCCAAAAGTGCGGATAATAGTCATAGTACTGGTTAAAGATGTAGAAGCATCAGCCAGAAACAGTAAGGCTATTCTTTCCTCTCTGGAACCAAATCTGAAACCTTCTATATTTGGCGCTGTTCTAATTTGTGATGCCAGAGGCTCTAGTGCTATTGCGAATAAGAGTGGGGATAGCGGAAATCTCTGACGGGTGCCTCTATAAGAGTCTGGAACCATTGGGTCTTTACCCGGTTTTGGGAGAACTACAATAACCGCGTCTCTCATGGATGGAGGTAGGCACCCTTCCTGAAAGGCAGTGTTAAAAACTTCTAACATATGTGGTAATAACGCCGAGCCATATAATTTATAAACCTCTGTGGGGAATCCATCCATACCTGGAGTTTTCTCCTTGGACATGGTCTTTATAGCATTTTCTATTTCCTCTATTTTGAGTGGGGAGTCCAAAAATGTCCTAAATTCCTGAGATAGTGTTTGAATTGATATAACTTCAAGATATTTAGCAATTTCTGTATTTGTAGCTTGCAATTTAGAGGAGTACAGAGATTCATAATATGATCGTAATACTCCCAATATCCCAGGTGGGTCTGTATAAATTACACCACTGGAGTCTACTAGTTGCGCTATATGGGCCGAACCCCTCTGTGACCTGATTATTCTAGATAATAGGCGACTCGTGCCCTCTCCTGCCTCGAAGTAGTCTTGCCTAAGGAAGAATCTCTTATTTTCTGATTTAGTCAGTAAGTAGTCATTTAAAGAGGATTGTTTTTGTTTCCATAAT